>JANEYF010000309.1:0-24687 GCA_029963845.1 Rhamnusium bicolor | reverse complement strand
CTCTTGGAAATTGTAATAAAAATCCAACTTTTAGAATATTGTGATAAAAATAATGTAATAGTTTCAAATCAGTCAGGATTTTGTAAACAACATTCTTGTGAATCGGTAATATTAAATATAAGTGATAAATGGGTTAAGGCAATTGATGACAATAATATTATATTGGCAGTTTTCTTGGATTTTCGAAGAGCTTTTAAAACTGTTAATAGAGAATTACTGGTAAGAAAACTTGAGGAAACTTGGTATTCGTAATACTGCACGAGAGTGGTTGAAATCATATTTATCTAGTCGTTATCAAAAAGTAAAATATACAAATTTTGTATCACTAGAAAATTTAAATGGTGTACCACAGGATACGGTCTTGGGACCTATTTAGTTTCTATTATATGTAAATGATATTGTAAAATATGTAAAAAATTGTAGTATAAGCATGTTTGTTTATACATACATACATACATACATACATTACATACATACATACATACATACATACATACATACATACATACATACATACATACATACATACATACATACACATACATACATACATACATACATACATACATACATACATACATACATACATACATACATACATACATACATACATACATACATACATACATACATACATACATACATACATACATACATACATACATACATACATACATACATACATACATACATACATACATACATACATACATACATACATACATACATACATACATACATACATACATACATACATACATACATACATACATACATACATACATACATACATACATACATACATACATACATACATACATACATACATACATACATACATACATACATACATACATACATACATACATACATACATACATACATACATACATACATACATACATACATACACTACATACATACATACATACATACATACATACATACATACATACATACATACATACATACATACATACATACATACATACATACATACATACATACATACATACATACATACATACATACATACATACATACATACATACATACATACATACATACATACATACATACATACATACATACATACATACATACATACATACATACATACATACATACATACATACATACATACATACATACATACATACATACATACATACATACATACATACATACATACATACATACATACATACATATATATATATATATATATATATATATATATATATATATACATACATACACATATATACATACATACATACAAATCCTGAGGAAATGATAAGTATAACGAATGATGAATTGAAAAACATGCACAATTGGTTGTTTAATAATGATTTATGTAAATATTAAGAAATCTAAATATATGTTCATAGGAAATAATTGTAAATCAAACAGCATTCATAATTCATTTAATATATCGATAAATATAACACTCTGGAGTCATAATAGTTCAAAATTTGAACTTAAAAAGTCATGCAAATTCATGAATAAAATGTCATAGAAATGTCACTTTATATCTCTTGGTATATATACAAAATTAATTTTATACAAAAGTATTGATTGCGCCTCATTTAGAATTTTGTTTAACAAATTTATTCAATATAGGTCAAAATCAAATTCTAGGATGTAATAAATATACACCTATAAAATTAACGTTAGAAGTTTTGAACTTTATGAATGTACATCAAAGAGGCATATTTAAAACTTTAATTTTTATCTATAAAATGAAAAACAAAATGTTAACAGCCTATCTATACGATAGATTAAAGTATAATCATGATATTCACAATTATCCAACTAGGAATGCTACAGATTTTTTCATTGAAACATTTAATAGGAGCAAAACTAATAACTCTCATTTTTCTAAAAATTTAAAAATATTTAATGATATGCCAACACATCTAAAAATGTGTTAAGAAAATAACTTCACAACGTTCAAAAGACTTCTTTGTAAATATATAAAAAATTATTTTTAAGACATGTAATTGTTCCATTTTTTGTTTAAGATAATTAATTACGGTAAGTTATGTGTCAATTGTATATAAATAGCTTGAGCTAAATAAAGATTATTGATTGATTGTTCAGTTGATTATTTGTTTTGTGTATTCTTATTCGTAAATATTAAAAATTGTAAGTATATTTAATTTGTGTTATTTGTATAATAAAACCGTTATAACATATTTCAAACATGAATCATAACATTAAACTAGCAAAATTTCATAATATTTTCATAAGCTGCAGCGAGAATTGGATGTCAACGGAGTATAATTATAATTGGGTTTCCAAACAATGAGATATTAAAAGCATCGCGATGCCTTTCATCGATGCACCAAAAACATGATGTGTTAGATACAATATTTTACATAAAAAATAACCGTATGTTATTTAATAGCATGTTTTAAAAATGTTTAAAATGTTTTCTTAACCGCCTTTTAAGTCACCGAAGCAACTTCCAGAATATCCTAGGATTATGTGTTGGGTAAAGAAAGACGAGGCCCTACAGTTTATTGTGGAGTCCGAACCACATCTAGGGCATCGACAGTTCTCTCCCATCTTAATCCGAAATAAATTACAAATAAAATTTCCAACTTGGTCCAGGATGGATGTTACTGCTGTATATTGTTTTCTCGTCGTCGTCGAGGTAATGGCGATTTAATTTAGGGCCCGGATTTAGAATAAAATTTGTAAAACTTGATTCGAAAACTTTTTTAGCTGTTTTAATACTAAACCACCCAGGTTTTTCTTAATTCCGAGGGAAATGATTTGCAGTTGCAAGTCTGGTTTTAAGTTATTTCCATTCTTTGCCTTTAAATTTTGGTTTCTTACTAACCCAGTTGTTCATAAGAAGAAAGCATATGATTCTAAATAGTGATGGCAAAAAGCAATTTTTATTCATAATCAAGAAAATGTGATGGTCGGTCTTCTGCAATTTCGAATAGATTGATGTAACTGGTTATCTATGAAAAACTGAAGAATATTATGTTTTGACACTTTCATAAATACAATGTTGCATGTAAGTAATAATTGGAATGAAAAATAATATTAACTGAAAATTTTTTTGTTAATTATTATTTACTAACTTTTACAAATCTTATCACAGATAAGTATAACATATATCTTTTTAAACAATTATTTTCCCGGCTATTTGTCAAAATGCTGAAACTTGGATTACAAAAGAGATAATATGCACATTATGTTCAGTGCAACTGACTCAATAATGTTATTTTTAATTTCAACTATTCTGTCTAGTAAAACCAAAAATAAATAAAACACAAGGTACTCACCAGTTGACACTCACTTTAAAAAAACTTTAAAATATCTACCGACACGTGTTTCTGCTTGCCATAGCGTCATCAGGGTAGCCGGCACATTTAAAGAATCCAAAGTAAGGAAACTTGTAAACCTTAATGTAATAAACATTAATGGTTTCAGAGAACAGAATAATTGAAATTATATAGTGGAAATACCCCTTAGGGTCAATGAAATAATTTAAAAACAAATTAAGTTCCTCTTCTTGATAAAAGTTAAAATATAGAGTGGAATGAAAAATAATATTAACTGAAAATTTTTTGTTAATTATTATTTACTAACTTTTACAAATCTTATCACAGATAAGTATAACATATATCTTTTTAAACAATTATTTTCCCGGCCATTTGCCAAAACGCTGAAACTTGGATTACAAAAAAGATAATATGCACATTATGTTCAGTGCAACTGACTCAATTATCTGTGATAAGATTTGTAAAAGTTAGTAAATAATAATTAACAAAAAATTTTCAGTTAATATTATTTTTCATTCCACTCCTATATTTTAACTTTTATCAAGAAGAGGAACTTAATTTGTTTTTAAGTAATAATTGTTATGGTTATAAAGAAATTTTTCAATTGTTTCAGTTAAGGCTGAGAAATTAAGAAAGGAACGCGAGGAAGGCAAACCGGAGAAAAGCGGAAACGGACAACTCGGAGAAAAGCCATAGGCCCGTCAAATTCCGCCGGAGAAGCGATAGAAAAAATCCTTCAAGAGAAGAAGATATCTTCGAAGATAAACTACGACGTGCTGAAGAGTTTAAATTCAGCGCCAGTGAAAAACGAACCAGTCGAAGTGAAGAGCGATGCGGCCCCTACTACTTCCGAATCAATAAAACGGTTTGTTTTCTTCAATTGTTTCATATTATTATCACTGAAGTCATCCTGTATAATGAAAAGAAGCATTCTTTTCTTATTTTGACGTGAGAAACATTCAGTTTTCCCCACCTTTCCAGAAACACCCTATGTACAAAAGAGGTTCGGATATTTTAAGGTTTCATTTGAAAAGTTTTAATAACGTTAACTTTACAGCGATATCCGTAATCATATTCAGTCATTTTAAGTCAAAATATTATGGTAATCGCATTAGCAAAGTCTGACAGCACAAACACATCAATAACTCATGACATGGTACACACAATTAGTATATTGTGCTGCATATACGAATCTATCATCCTTATTATCTAAACGTCGGCGTCGGTCGCGTCGCCAATGTAGTAGAAGGTATGCGCTTGTCTAATGGTTCGATACGTCAATATAGCGGACCTCACAACTATTTCGTTATATTGTACCTTAATAAGCCAAAGGAACAGGATTGTAACAGAATACAGTGTGAATCAGTTTGGGCCTTTTTTTCGTAGAATTTAGCTGTCTAGTCAGATTTTAGTTTCAATGTTTATATTATTGCGGACTATCATCAGGTTCGTTTTTTCTTATGGGCGCCATATCGGATTTTCTCTCATTAAAAAGAGTTCAACTTTAGCATTTCAGCGATGTTTCACATGTAGACCAATGATGAGAAATTCTTTGAAAAAAACAATATAACAAATTTTTCGGCTAGACATGGCAACACCTCAAAATAAAAATTAAAATACAGTAAACGTATTTTAAGTTACGTAACTAAAGAACTACCTTTTGATGAAAAGGTAAACAATTTTTCCTAAATAATAGATTTTGGGTAAATTTTACAAAGCAGTAAAGAATTATTTAATAAAATCACCAAATTTATTTAAACTCCGTAATTTACTAAAAACAACAATATTCTGTAAATATGTCCTACTAGTTATCAACAAAAATATCGTAAGCATTAATACTTATTTACTTCAACAAAATAATATGTAATAAAATGTCAATTCTACAGGCATTTTTCTCCACAGGAACAAATAGGTAAATCAAAATCCCATGCCCTAAAATGAAACCTGTGAGTATCAAGTATACCTACTTTGAATTGCGTGCGTATTTTAGTTCTTTAAAATGGCTTTACATTACATGTTAATAATAACGTAAATGCGATATTTCTCAAAACTGGCGATAAATTTGATAACTTTTGGAAGTTTTGAAAAACCACGTGTTAAATGTTATGAAAAAGAAAATTATATCCGTGACAACAATGCACAGTGGGCCAAAACAAAAAAAAGTGGCCAAAAATCAATTTTTATGAAAGTGCAAATATTTATTTCACATTCCTTTGGTACTTAAATAGATAACTAATACATCCTTTCCTGGAAGCCCATACTCATTAAGCGAAATTTCTACCTGCTAGAGCCCTTCAAACAAGACACTTTATTGTAGACTGACTCATTGCGTCGCCACCTCATTCTATAGCCAGACTTTGACTAGTGATCGTATTTAGAAGACGTTTGTGTTTAAAGTGCAATTTTTCAAGAAACTGAAGTAAGGTATGTACATTATTTTACATATATTGATATGTTAATTATTCTTGTATATATGGCAATTATTTACCTAAAACGTGAGGCTGCTGAATTTGTTTTTTTTTTCGTATTAGTCAGGTTTGCATGGAGAAACAAAAAAAGTCCTACGAGGTCATGCTCCAAAAAAAATATTAGAAAAATACCTTGTATATTGCTAAATACCGTACTCAAAAACTGTAGGCCCGTTCAGCCCCATTTACAAAATATTGTTAATTCTCTCAGACGCTGCGTGTGCATGTAGTTAGTATCAAAGCGCGTTCCGCTAATTCCAAAATAAATAAATTCACTATTTCTCCAATTACAAACATGTTGAATTGAATTTTGTATTATTGATTTATATAGCAATTTAGTATACACATTAGGGTGGTCCAAAAAACACGAAATTTTGAAAAATTTATGCATATGTATCTAAAGTTGAAAAACAGGCTTTTTGGATAATTTCTTCATTTTAACAGAACTTACGTACATTTTTCTTAGAAATCTGCTTTTTGGTATCAGTTATAATCATGTAAGGAAGTATAAAAAAATTTTAGGGCCAAAATAAAAATTAAAAAACAACCGAACAGGCGCTTTTTGCAAATTTTAAGGTCGTTGAGCATTCCCTAAATGTGGACCGATTTGACTGAAATTTAACACGAGTTCATTTTAGATACAAGCGCATAAACTGAGGGAGTGATAACCTCACTTTTCAAAATTTCGTGTTTTTTTTAACCACCAAAACACACATCAAACATTGCTTTTAGTAAAATTTTCCATGTTTATTTCCAGAAACCTATTACATCGAAATGTTAACAAGGAGACATCTACTCTACTCTGTTAATTTGGAGGTCGAATTCTATACATGTCTGAAGTTTTAGGATGTTACTCAGTTTTTCGTTTTCCACCCCCTAAAAACTTCCCTATTTCATCAAAAAGGATTTTTTAAACTATTTTTCCGTTAATTTATATTCTGAATTCTCTACGAATTCAAAGTTTCAGAATTTTACTTAGTTATTTCGATTTGCATCCCCTAAAAACCACCCCAATTTACAATAGAAATTTTTCATTATTTTTCCTGTAATTTTGGACCAGTTTTGCAAATATCAGAATTTTGGCCACTTTTTTTTGTTGTGGCCCACTGTGCAATGTAGTAGATTATTTCAATCCTAATCCGTACCAGCATCATCAACAAAGCACTGGCGGTTCTTCTATAGGGTCATTTGGACAATGACCTACCACATACAAATAAAAAAATAGAGCTATCCATTTTCTGAAGTTTAAAAATATATAATATATATATTTTTAATATTCTTAAAAAATATATTAAAGTTTCTAGTTCATTCTATGCACAATACTATTCAAATATCTAGATCGCACGATTTCATATTCATTACATTATTCATTTATAGAATTTAAAAATCTTGGGTCAATTCAAAACTTGTCCTCAAAGCTAGCTACGGACCGAACTTACAACGAATTAAAGTGAAATAGACTTATGCGCGAATCGTCAGAAAGCAAAAGAGACAGAAAACACTGGCGGGGACAATGTCCCTGACACATTTTACGGTAACGCACGAAGTTCAGTAGAGCAGTGAGGTGTCAGTCTTAATGCTGAGTAGGTACGCGTTGGTCGGCAAATTCTGTCGCGTTGTTTTTAATGTTTTTATTTGTGAACATTTTATTAGTAAATCTCTACTTGTCGTGAAATTAAGTAAAACAGTGTTTTTGGTGTTTACTATTAAATATGAGTGTTGTACAAAATATATTTTATTCATTGTTACGCTCATCAACTAAATTCAATTTTACAAAAAGCACCAAGTCAGAATAAAAGCATAAAAATTTTTTTGCTAATTTACATAGCTTTTCTTCATTCTTTGGAAAATCGCCGAAAAGAACAGCCGTGTTTGATAATGTTAAGGTGAGATTACCTAAAGCGGCTCCAACACGATGGAACTTTAAACAAAGTGCATAGATACTGTTTATACCTATCGAACAGAATTATTAGATTGCTTAGAAAAAATCATTGATAATGAATCAGAAAACAACACTCTAAACCAAGCTATTGGTTTAAAAAACTATTTACAAAATGAACATTTTCTTTACTGGTTAAATTGTTTTCATTTAGTTATGCCTCATTGTGATATATTGTTCAATCAATTACAACAATGTAATATATCGATGTCAACAGCAAATAAGTGTATTGGCGTTTTTAATAGTAAAATTGAGGACATCAGAAATAAAATTTTGAATAACTATTTAGAGGAGACATCCATGCAGTCTGCCTAGAGATGTAAAACGGAAGAATCAAAAAAGAAGAATTTCATTAGAAGTTTGTGATATAATTACATCTGAGATCAAAAACAGGTTTGGCTTCAGTAATCATTTAGCAGTGTCTCAGTTATTTCACGCAGATCGATTTAAAGATTATAAAAAAAGCTTTCCCTCAAGATATGTTTAAATCAGTTAAAACGGAGTATCCAGTCATAAATCATTTGAAAGTTAAAACTGAATTAGAAGTATTATATAGCCGAGAAGATTTTTCCAATAGTGAAGGTGCAGTTGCTTTGTTACAGTTTTTTATTAACAATAATTTGTGCAATACTTTTTCTGAAAGTGTCAAACTGTTAAAAATCTTGTGTAGTCTCCTTATGACTACCGCCGAAAGTGAACGTTGTTTTTCCACCTTAAAAAAGAATAAAGACATTTAATACACTGAACTGATTCTGCGGTTGGCTCCTTGTGAAACATCATTAAATATTTTAAATATATGAAAGAAATTTGTTTTTTAATGTTTCAAAAAATATTTTATTAGAAACTCGACACGTGTTTCGGCTTTTTAGGACTTTGTCAAGAGTACAGGGAATACTGAACAGTAAAATTTGTGTTCATTGCTTATATATAACCACATCTGGTACCTGCTATAAAACTATTGTAAAATATGTTTTTAAAAGTTGAATATTACTTTATTTTTTTAAAATCTAAATTATTTTATTTAAAATATGGTGGCCGGTAAAAATTTGTTGTTCATTCGTTACATTTTTTCTTATTCTTAACAGCCTTACTTATTTCTAATTGTTCCAATAGATCAAGTCTCTTTCCTTTCTTTTCCGAATAGAGTAATTTGACATTATTTAAATCTATAAAATGACTGTTTTCTATACAATGTGTTGACATGCCCGTACTATATACATTGTTTACAATATATTTCCTGTGTTCCTCGAATCGCTTTTTTACATTTCGTCCAGTTTGTTCAATGTATATAGCATCACAGTCACTACATTTTAACTGATATACTCCTGTATAGGAGTATATCAGTTCAAATGTAGTGACTGTGATGCTATATACTCCTGTATAGGAGTATATCAGTTAAAATGTAGTGACTGTGATGCTATATACATTGGACAAACTGGACGAAATGTAAAAAGCGATTCGAGGAACACAGGAAATCTATTGTAAACAGTGTATATAGTACGGGCATGTCAACACATTGTATAGAAAACAGTCATTTTATAGATTTAAATAATGTCAAATTACTCCATTCGGAAAAGAAAGGAAAAGAGACTTGATCTATTAGAACAATTAGAAATAAGTAAGGCTGTTAAGAATAAGAAAAATGTAACGAATGAACAACAAATTTTTACCGGCCACCATATTTTAAATAAAATAATTTAGATTTTAAAAAATAAAGTTATTTTCAACTTTTAAAAACATATTTTACAATAGTTTTATAGTAGGTACCAGATGTGGTTATATATAAGCAATGAACACAAAGTTTACTGTTCAGTATTCCCTGTACTTTTGATAAAGGCCTAAAAAGCCGAAACACGTGTAGAGTTTCTAATAAAATATTTTGAAACATTAAAAAGCAAATTTCTTTCATATATTTAAAATAAAGACATTTTTAAGAAATACCATCGGTTAGGAAAGGTTATCTTCTTTAGCTATGCTTACCATAGAAAGGGCATTAATAAAGAAGATAAAAGACTAATGAAAAAGTAATTGACCACTTTGCATCTCAAAAAGGCCGGAGGATCGACTTGAAATTTAAATCACTTTAAAAGGTATGTAATACAGTAAACTTTTCTAATTGACCTCCCTATCTCTTGACCCACGAACCGCCACTGCGACAATGGTAGGTAGGTAATAGAGAATTGCCATTCCTAGGACTACGATTCGAGAAGTTTTGAAGAAATACAAATATCGTCCGTACAAGCCGACTATTGTACAAAAGCTTCAGGAAGACGATTTTCCTAGAAGAATAGTATGTTGTAATTGGTGTGTTAATAAATACCAAGAAAATGACAATTTTAGTAATAACATTGTTTGGACTGATGAAACATATTTTAGTAACTGCGGTGTCTTTTTTAATGAGCATAATTACCATCATTGGACTACTGAAAACCCTGGACTGCGTGCTCAACGCAGATTGCAAAGACGATTTGGATTTAATATATGGTGCGTCATTTATGGTAAACATGTTTCCATATATAATAATAAAACAACAATTTTATATCTTCAACGAGCGTATACGTTATGTATTTTTTCTTTAAGTAAAATTAGCGAGTTTTATTCTTTTTAGGAAATCGACTTATTGGACCATTTTTTTCTAACAATACATTAACCGGACAAAGGTATATAAACATGTTAGAAAATCAAATTTTACCGGCAATTAGAGCAATAGTGCCAGAAAATCAACTTCATGATGTTTGGTTCCAACAGGACGGCTGCCCAACTCTCAATTCCAGGCAGATTAAAAACTTTTAAGAGTGTCTTTCGAAGACAGACTTATTTCCAATAGTGGTCTCATACCATGGCCTGCTAGATCACCAGACATTACCCCTTTGGGTTTCTCCTGTAGGAGTATGTTAAGAATAAAATTTAAGCGGTTGACCCTCCTGAGATTGTAGCAGTGCTTGTAGAAAGAGCACGAGACCTATTTGTTGGTATTAGGTTAAGTTTGTTGCGAGTCGGTCTCAATAGACCCTCCACTGCGGCCATCAGCTGGCCTATTGTGACTCACGCCTAATTATATTTCACCCAATAAGTTCAGTCTCTTAATGAAACTGATAACTTTATTGGGTGAGAATGTGTCCAGATCCTCTGGCAGCATTTGCCCTTTGCCAAATATTGAGAATCGGATCCTCTCCACAGTGGGACAGGTGCATAAGATGTGGTCTGCCTTCTCATCATCCTCCAGGCATAGACGGCACTCGGCGTTTTCCGCTAGGCCGAGTTTATGCAGATGATAGTTTAGTCGGCAGTGCCCGGTATATAGGCCTGTTAGAGTTTTCAGGTTTACCCTGTTTAACTCTAAAAGTTTCTTAGCTCTTGAATACAAAGGGTATTTTATAAACGCCTTCGAATGAACTAATCCTGGTAACTCTTGCCAATACTGAGGAATTTTCCTTTCAGCCCAGGTTGAGATAGCCATCTTGGCAGTACTTGAGGTATTTGCTGGTATTAATAGGAATACCATCTGGCGAGTGACCAACACGTTTTTAGAAAAAATGCCAAAGATGTATAATCAAAAATGGTCAGCATTTTGAACATTAATGTAAATAGTTATGTTTTAAACGCTTTTTTTTGTGTTTGTTGTAAGATGTTTAACGTTAATAATATAGGCAAATTAATTCATGAATTGTTATTGGTAAATAATTATCATTTATTTTAATTCTCTTAGTTTTCATTTATAATTATTATCAGCAATTATTTAGAAAAAAATATAGTTTTACGTAACTTAAAGTAGGTTATCTGTACGATAGTTTTTTATTTTTAGGTGTTGCCATATTTAGTCGAAAATTTGTTTTTATCGTTTTCTTTGAAGAATTTCCCATTTTTTTTGCCTACAAGTGATACGTCATTGAAAAGCTAAAGTCGAGCTCTTTTTAATGAGTGAAAAATCCAATATGGCGCCCATAAGAAAAACGAACCTAATAATGGTCTTCAATAATTGACTCTTTGAAACTAAAATTTGACTAGACGGTTAAATTCAAAAAGTTGCTTTGAGAATGTTGTTATAGATTTAAAAAATACTGAAAAATAAAAAAGTTAACGTTGATATTAGAAAATGCAACATTCAACTTTTTCGACGATATGTCAAAACTCCCAACAGCTGCAATAGTTTCAAAGGTGGCTATTAGTTGATAACAAAATAGTTTAAAACTTTCCCCATTTACCCGTTTTTCTATCTCATATAGTTTCCGAGATCCCAATACATGTATCACCAAAATGGCCCACACTTTATACTGGAGGTAATCAGGACATTTAATAAAATTAAGTTCATATAAAAAGATACATCTTTGATACAACCACAGTTTGTCACGTTTCAATATTAATTACTCTAGTAGCAGAATTCAGACCGATCGGTTGTTCTATTTAAATTGTTTGGTTTAATTATCTGCCCTGAAAGCTTACATAATATTGACATTAGTATTAAACTTACTATAGAAACATGTCTCTATTTCATATCAGATATTACTTGTCCAATTATAGTTACCCTAATTGTATGACAGGAATATTGTGGAATACTAATAGTGTGGATACTCCCTCCATTTAGAGTTTCAAACTTGCTTATAACGGTGATTGATCTTTATATTAATAAATATAGTTTAAAAAAACTAAAAAACACGCTTTTAAAGCACATCAAACTAAAAAGTGAAAAATAATTATTAATATAAACTGAAAACAATAATGAACGAAAAATACTAGTATTATTGTGAAAAAAGCGTGGGTTGCTCGATATACGAAAAATATGGCACAAAGCGCCCCACGCTTTTTTCACAATAATACTAGTATTTTTCGTTCATTATTGTTTTCAGTTTATATTAATAATTATTTTTCACTTTTTAGTTTGATGTGCTTTAAAAGCGTGTTTTAGTTTTTTTTAAACTATATTTATTTTTCACTTTTTAGTTTGATGTGCTATGAAAGCGTGTTTTGTAGCTTTTATAAACTATATTTATATTGCTTATTGATGCTGATATTATAACATATTACGATCCAACAGATATTTCTGAAAAAAAAAAATTTTATTTCAGCCGTGGGAATTGAACTCACGCCGGAGGAGTCTGTCGTTTCGCATCGACTGCCTTAACCGCTCGACCACCGCGACCTAACTGTCAATTGTGGAATGTACTGACATATTAAGCCTTTCCTCTCACGCAGAGAATACGAGAGGAAAGGACTAGCTATCCTGATCAGGATAATGATATAAACTTATCAAATTATTGTATTGTTACCGGTTCTTCGTAAGTGTACAAAGTTTCAATTAAATCTGTCCGTTTAAAGTGGGTCAAAATCGAGTCCAAAGAGTCGGTTACAAACAAGCAAACAAGCAAACAAACAAACATACAAGTGAAGCTAATAAAAGCGTGTTAAAAATATAAGTTTTTATTACATTTTGGTAAATATATAAAGCAATGAGTAAATATCACAGGAGAGAAACTATTAATAGTGGGGACCTGGCAATTCGAACGACGGAAGTTTGCAGTCCGCCATTTTGATAAACTTTTTGCTTGTCAGTTTTATGTGTCAGTGTCAGTATAAAACATTTTCGTGTTACATTTGTTGTTTGGCATTTGTGTTTAATATTTTTTTCAAGGGTGTTATTTATTCATGTGCATGCGTATATTGTATAGAATTAGTCAGTTTTGATATAAACATTATAAATGACTTTATCAGCCAGTAATCATGGTTAGTTGCATAATCTGTGGTTTATTGCACACTGCAAAAAAAGTGCCATTACTTTTCATAGGTAAGTAAATAAACATTATTATAACTAATAAAACGAACTGTCTGAAATATTTCCATTATGCAAGAATGAAACATTTGAACAATAATCGTGTTCGGGGTTGTACCGTCGCCATGATTGTTTATATTTATTCTTCCGACATCCAGTGGCAGCTCATTCTGGAATTGTGGTTTTGCTTAAAAATAAATCAAATGAAAATTATATAAGTAAAATTATAATTATGTACAGAGTTATTCATTATAAATTACCCACCCCTTATCATCGTTATTATTGCAGATAGAAAAAAAGTTTTAAATAAAAGTTGTGTGGTTATGACTGAATTTTGTTACAATGCTATCAAAAGTACAGTAGCGTGCAGATTTCAGGGGATACAAAAAAATGGTATATTTTTTAAATGGGATACCCTGTATATTATTAAATTTTTGAAACGATCCTTTGTTCCTGATATCAAAAATATACCATATGTTACCCCTACCATATACCGTTTTTGATTTATTAAACGTCGAATATCTGTTAAACTAGTTGCTGTAAATATGGAAAAGTTAACATTATTAAAGTGAGCTATGAAAATGACAACTATTATGTTTGATAAGTGACATTTCTTTAATGAAATAATCAAAATGGTTTACAGTGAGGAAGAAAAAGTCCAAATATTTACTTCTTATATACAAAATAACAAAAATAAACGTGCAGCAAAAAAAAGCACCCAAATCGTCCAACACCATCAGAAAATACGTTCAAAAATATTTGCCAAAAGGTGAATAATACCTCCAGTTTTAGTAGAAAAGAGCGTGCAGTTCAAGCAAATCAGGAAGAACAGCTAGATATACTGCTTCATTTCGAAGGTACGCCCATCCATATTTATTCGCGAAATGACTTTTTGGAAACGTATTATTTTTTAGAAAATTCAGAATGTAGCATAAATAATGCAGTCGATCAGTTAGATACAAGTTATTCCAAAATCCAACGTACGCGTACGTTAAATAATAACAGTTACAGACCATATAAAATTTTACCCGTACAAGTTTTAACAGAGGCTCATAAAAGGAAAAGGCTGGACTTTTGCCGCCAGATGATTCAAAAGTTGGATGAAGATCCCGATTTTTTTACAAAAATATGGGCTGATGAATCATCATTTTCTACGGCAGGAGTTTTTAATAGGAAAAATTGAATGTCGTGGGAAAACAAGCACAACAGAAAAAAGATTGGTAAAACAAATAAAAAAAATCAGAAGGAAAAACTGTTAGCTAAACATTTATGAACAATATATGAAACAGCTTATTTTTGTGCATGGTATTGTATTTTATTTTGTTCATCAAATAGGGTTGAGCATACAATTTACTAAGGAGCAAAAACATTTTAAAGGAGATAGGGCGTTCTTGTGAAGCATTTTTCTTTTTAATATATAATAAATCAAAACAATTCCCTTAATTTTCATAAAAAATCTGCTCCCTGCGAAATATTTGTATCTGTTTAGTATTTATAGCCACATTAAACTGATTTGTAAATTGCGAACTGTTTAATAATTCAAACAATTTTAGTTTTACTTCCGCTCCCGTCCATAGGAAACGCTACTGACTGTCTTCTCCCACCTCCCTCCCTCCCACCTCCCACGTTCTGACAACTTCCGTCGAAGCAGAATTTACGATATCTTCTCTCCTTAAGATATTTACTCGTTGGTATAGAGTAAATAATAACTCATAAATGTGGCAACATTGATTTATTGAAACAATCGTCCAAATAAAAGTTAAATAAATAAATAAAAGCTCATTTTTTTCACACTTTTTGTTGATTGTGTTTTTACTTCATGTTCCACGAATTTTTCGCTGTAACAGCCAACTTCATTTTTCAAATAACGACATAGTTTTTCATTTAATTTTTTTTTTAAAGCGCATTCTCTTTTCGGCGATATAATTTTTTTATATGGTTACGTAAGAATATTTTCAAAAAAGTTGATTTGAGAAGTTATTACATACATTTTATTTTGTTCACTTTGTGACATCAAAACACTCTAAATGGAAAACGGCACTTCGAATTTTTACAAAATCACAATGGAAGTAACAATTTCAGTGTACCTACACGCTCATCTAAGGTGGAAGGAATTTTCGAACGAAAGCAACAAAGAAATATTAATATCTCGTAGAACCACTTCTTGCCCGCAGGAGGCTCTTTGTAAGGAATAGCTTCCCATTGTTATAAAATTATGTCCAGTAGTTCTCTCACTCACAATTTCACCGCGTTCGGCATAGCTGCAGTTTCATTCTGCTCCATACATGTTCAATGGGGTTCCTGTCGAGATCTGGCAGCCCATTACATTCTCTCAATACTGTTTTGTGCAGTGGCGAATTTAGATGGGGAGCCCCCCCTCAAAGTTTTATTAATGAATTAGGTTATATATATAATAATAAATGTGATTGTTTTAATTCACCACAAATGAAAATATAGTTTTAATACCAGCAAAATGTTAGCCAGGATTTTATTTCGGGAAGCATACAACTTAACCATTCCCAATAAAGAAGGAAAAAATAGATGTTTTCCCAAACAGTATTTCAACTTTATATCAACGTCGTCTGCCGCGTCCTGATGCATCATACCACGATGCATCGTCCATAAAACATTAAAAAATGGCTCTAATCTATATGTTGATAAGTCGGTGTTATGACTACATTTCTGCAACGTCAATAATAGACCCATAAGGGCATCCTTTTAAGATTCAACTTGTGCAAGAATTAAGTGATAATGATCCAGATCGGAGGACACAATTTTGTGAAACAATGATGAATATGTGCAATGCTGATCCTCTTCTGATAAAAAATATTATTTGTTCCGATGAATGCACTGTCAAATTAAATTGTGAAGTGAATCGTTGGAATTGTAGATACTGGGTAAGGGAGAACCCTTGATGGATGTGGGAGCAGCACACACAGTTCACACTAGGTAAATGTGTGGGCGGGAATTGTAAGATATAGAATCATTGGACCCTATTTTTTCGATGGAACTGTAAATGGACTAGCATATCCCCAATTTTTAATACACAATCTCATCCCAACGTAATTAAATTTATTCCCCAATGGAATTAATCCTGGAAATGTTGACGAAGGCCTGTGATATCAACGCCTCCCTATTATGCAGCAGACGTTCGAAAGTATCGATAAAATATTTCTGAACACGTAGATTGGTAGACGTGGACCAATCGAATGGCCACCAAGGTCACCGGATCTCAATCCATTAAATTATTTTCTGTGGGGCCATGTAAAAAACTTAGTTTATAAAACCAAACCGGAAAGCATTGTTGATTTAAAAGAGAGAATTAGAACAGAAATAAACAACATTTATCAGGAAACTATAAACAAATATACAGGGTATACCATTTAAAAAAATATCGATGACGTCATAACGGAAACAGTGATGACGTCACAACAAAAATATAAAAGATAAGATGCGCAATTGAAATTAAAAATCTATTTGTTCGAGGATTTTTTCTAAATATTTTTGGTTTAAAAAATAATGAATTTTTTACATACTTTCCGGACACCGTATATCTAATACCATTCATACTCTTACATATCAACACGATCAGTTTAGTCCGACAATTTTTGTCTTATTTTAGTTGTCAAAATACACCCTCTAACTGATCTTTTGACGAAGTCACAGGCGCAGAGACTTATTTTTCCAGTATCGTACTGGGCAACTAATTATATTAACTGTTTTATTTTTTCCTTTTTTTAAATTATTTCTTTGTTTCTTTTTCTTTACCACATGCTTGCGCAACCAATACAGGATTATATTAAACTGCACACGTTCTGCTGAATGTTAAACTTTATATAGTAATAAATTATACATATATAGGGGAAATTAAATCGGTAATTTAGAGGAAAAAATAGAAACATAATTTTATTAAATGTCTCCTATTAAATTAAGATGAAGTATACATAATAATTTTATTATTAAAGTTGAGCTATTATGCGAGATTAGAGAAACTTCAGCGAAACTGTCTGACATGAACAGCGAAAATAATGCGATAACGGTAATGAAAATGTATTTTGAAGGGTGTAAATTATCACATTACACGCCTGAAAGGACACAATCAGGACACGTTGAAAGGACATTTATTTCAACGATTCTAGACGATGCCTAATTATGTGATCTTAGGGGAAAGTGTTTGTCTTTAAACATCAAAGAATTCTCCCTTGCACTACTTTGTCAGACTTTTTCCCCCGTTACGTTAAAGCAGTAAAGCGTACCTCTAAGGTATTGTTAAGTTGAATAAAATATAGTCATCCTTTTTTGAAATTGGAAATTTCATTAAAAATATTAATTTATAGCTGTCTATTGTTGCTTCTCGTGAATGAGAGCCATTGATGGTAGTTGTAAATTTAATAAACTTTTGGATATTTCCTGCCGTAAATATTCGTAAATACATAAAACCGAATTATATAAAATAGAAACATATAAGGCATTTTTCTACGATTCGCTTGAATATTGTCTAAATAAAATTTACTAGTTTTAAGACTTTGGCTTTTAAAATTTCAATTTCTAATGTGGTGCCTTCTAGAAAATCAAGGTCATCACTACTACTTCCTGAGTAATCTCACTCTCCTTCAGCACCTGTGTTTCAATCATAATCGAAGCTGTGTTTTTCCAGTTCTTTTATTAGCCTTTTTTCTACTTCCTATCAATAGGAAAACTTATTCAAAATGGTCATTCCTCCTGATATAACGTTTAATGCTACAATATTTTTGCTAGAGAATACGGAAATTGATGATGAACTCCTCATTTTTGAACAGTTTTGTCATTTTTCACTGAATTTTATATTGGGATTAAAAAATTTAAAAAAGATTTGGCCAAAAGTGGATTTGGGAGTTCGACTAATGGCCACTCCATATGGCCATAAGTAGAGAACTATTCATTTTTTGTCGTTTCCACATTTTTAACAAAAAATTGCTGTTCTAGCGCGATGAATCCAGATTATTTCATAAGAAAAACAAATGATTTTCGCTTTTCTAGACATGCGGTCACTTGAATAATTATTTCAAAACTATGATTTGTTTTCTAAACGTGTTATAGTCCTTCCCACACTCACAACATGCCATTGAACCCATACCTGTGTGAAATTTTACTGAGTAATGGAAATAAACACTATTATTTCAACCAATAACTGAAAGTGGCTGTAAATGAGGTAGTGACCATAAGTGGTGCCTCTGCCCTACATTGGATCTATGTATCATCTAAAACGGTCATAATTAAAGTAAAATCAATTGAAAAGCATAACAACACATTTTTTTACATACAAACAAACATATGACTGTCCATCTTTTAATCCGGTTATCTGAGCACGAGATAAACTTCCAGTTAAATAAGTTACTCTATCTGTTTTTTAATTCATGAAAATAGATGTTGCAATTAAGAAAAATTGAAAACTTTATTGCAGTATTCTCAAGTGAAAATCACAGTATACTTTTTTTACAAAATAAACGAAATATTATAGTAGACAATCAAATCAGCCAGATTAATCATATATTCATATATTTCATGAACCATTCAGATAAGAGCTTTTGTCATTACTGCATTTCATGTTTTAGGAATTTTGTACACATAGTAGAGCTTACATATGTCTGCTCAGTAACTAGTTGTATCTAAAACTATATTTATCTCGAAAAAAACATAGTGAGTGATAAGTGTATCCCTCTGGTGGTCAGTGCTACTACCAATCAGTCATCATTAATGTCTTATAACTGATAGCGACCTGCAAAGCAGGTGCCAAGAGCTGCGACCTCGTACCCTGGTGGGTTAAACTATATACTGAATAAGACTTACAGGAAACAACTACTCAGCGGACAAAAGCCCCGACCTGCATTGAATTAAACCTGCAAGTCTTGTTTGGTAGCTAAAATCATTTGTCAAATCCTCACTAGGCATAGACCGGTTTCGAACTTGTTATGTTCTCGTCAGTAATGGAAAAGACAAATAATAATAGCAAGCCAGGCTAGCCTAAAGATGACTAAGCAACACAGACATAGTGAGTGATAAGTGTATCCCTCTGGTGGTCAGTGCTACTACCCGTCAGACATCGTTAATGTCTTATGACTGATAGCGACCTACAAAGCAGGTACCAAGAGCTGTGACCTCTAACCCTGGCGGGTTAAAATATATACTGAATAAGACTTACAGGAAACAACTACTCAGCGGACAAAAGTCCCGACCTGCATTGAATTAAACCTACCTGTTTGGTAGCTAAAATCACTTGTCAAATCTTCGAAATCCAAAAAATTGTAAGATGGGAGGTTTTGCTAGATATATTACTTTTAGGTTTATAACCAACATATCTTATTACTCATAATTGAACGAATGTGGTTTTAGATAATCATTAACAAACATACTTGTATTACTTACGAAAATCTGGTGCCCGTACGGCTTAATTGTCTTACTATAGTCCCAAAATTTGTTTGTTTTACCCCACCTACCCTGTTGTGGTAGATCGTTGATAGCAATTTAAAATAGAAGAGGGCCCATAAAAAGCCTTGATGTACACCGAATTTCATACCAACCAAAGTTGAATTTTCAGTTGCTGAATATCTGAAAGATCTCTCACAAATATAACGAGTAAGCAACCAGATGTTTGTAATACTATTCTAGTTATAATGAGGCAAATTCAGGGATTTGGTTTTGAGCAAAATTGAAAATACACACAACCATGATATATTGTCTAATGTGCATCCATTATTACCTAAAAAACGGAAATTAGGTCAATCAGAAAAGGATGAAATTTTTTTAATTAAAAAATCTAAAATGTAAGAAGACATTACAAGAATATATCCTAGACAAAACTGATAAACCTATATTACTACGCGATATATCCAATATTAGAAGTACAACAACGGTGAATTATTTAAAAGAAGTCCTAAATATATTACAAGAAGATCCTAATTCATACGTTGAAATTATGACTAACGAAGTTGATACACTTCAAGGCATATACTTTCAAACTCATCAAATGAAAAGGTGTTTTTCAAACTATCCCAAATTACTGCTTCTTGATGCCACGTACAAACTGAACAATCTTCGCATGCCTCTGTATATATTATTGGGAATTGACGGAAATGGACAAGGCTTTGTCGCTTGTACATTCATTCTTCAACATGAGAATTCGATTTCAATTTCTTACATGCTAAATATTTTTAAAAAACAAAATTTACTTTGGACAAGAACTTCCACTATATTTACGGATAAAGATTTTGGGGAGAGGAAATCGCAATCTGAAGAATTCCCGAACACAAAACTATTATTATGCCTTTTCATACCCTAAAATTATTTCGATCAACTATTACATCCAATTCAATGCAAATTAATAGCGATCAACGAGAAACTGTATTGAATATTTTGCAGAAACTTGCTTATTCAAAAAAACATTGAACAATACAATGAAAACTATGTATAATGAATTGAACTAAATTTGCCATTAGTTGTTAAATATTTCAATGATAATTGGAATGCCTGTAAGGAGGAATGGGTCCAATGTTTCAAAAAAGAGAGTGTTACTTTGGAAGTGTCAACGACGAATCATCTCGAATCCTTTAATCAGAAGATTAAGTCCGTTTGTTCAAAACTAAACACATTACAAGGATTTTATAAGGAATTTTTAGTTTTGTTAAATTCTATTGGTAGCGAACGAAAACAACGTGCAACTCAAATGATTTCAAAAAAATTCAGTTGCGATACTTAAAGATTCTGTGCGAAGTAAATATTTCAAATTGGCAACTCCTTTCGCTTATAAATACGAGTACATAGATAAAAGTCTAATCAAATCAAAAACAGTTAAATTTGAAAAGGAAGAAGAGAGTCAGTGCTTTATCAATCAACTTATTGTGACTCATAAGGCGTGCCAGTGTTTATTTTTCATTGATATGCAACTACCGTGTAAGCATATAATGAAGTTTCGATATCTTAAAGGCGCTGATTTGTATGATGAATCAGATGTAACATATCGATTTCAAAAACACGTATTTGAACACATATTTTTTTATAGGTCAAGAAAATGTTTATACTAAGAATGAAACTTGAGCAAAATTTGATGAGAGTTTTTATTATTGAAGGAGTTAATAATATCAATCTATCAAAAAATCGACTTCTACGCAGCAACAAAAATATACAAGAGCAATGACTAAGTTACAACAACTAGCTGGAATAATGTCAGAGATGGATACATCGACATTTGTAGAAAATACGCAAAAATAGATCTTTTAATAGAACTGTGGAATTCTCATAAAAACGTTATGATAGTAGATGTATTGGATGTGCCAATTGAAATTTGTGATGTCTTAGATGTACCAGTTGAAATTTGTGATAAGAATCAACATGCAGTCAATAATGAAGAGACAGAAAGTAAAATGATTGAAAAAGTAGTTATTAGTAATGAAAAAATAGATATTGGAAGTGGTCCAGACTTAAATGTAGTGTGAAACTAGTGCTGAAACTAATGAAAATAATGCTACCAAAAATGTTCCCGATCAAGAGCTTCCCAATAATACAATCAAAATTTTACAAAACATTAAATTGCCTCTGCAAAAGAAGACAACGCGGACGACCTAAAAATCATCTTGTAACGGCTGTGGATTTCAAGAGAAAAAGATCCAAAGTAAACTAAAATATTGGATGTACTTAATTACTTTTTCCAAAATATTTAATATGCTTTATTAAAAAAAAAAAATGTTTTTTCTAATATATAAGTATATTATGTTTTTTTTGTTACCTTGTATAAATAATAAATACCTACCTACTTATTCAAAAAACAGAAATTTATTATATCATGTTTACCTTTATTATAAGAAAATATGTATAATCCTTCAAAGTAATACTTGCGTAGATTTATCCCATAGGCTAGAATTACGTTAAATATAAACATAACCTCAATTATTTGATTGAAAAGTGTCATAGTTTTAGCCTGTAAACCAAAGATACGCAATGAGTAACTTCAATACACACGATAAAAATACGCATTGCGTAGTAGTATCCACGGCCTTAATAATGAGTTAGAAGCTGCCATCTGTTGAGATTTTTTAATATTACGTGTGTGTAAATTCAGTTTGATTAAATAATTACAACTATTTAACATAACTTCTAAAAACATCATATTTTCTAATACTAAGAGATTTAATCTTCCAATATCAAATCACAAACCAACTTTAAATATAAACAATAAATTTACGCAATTTGAAATTCGTGCCTCAATTGAATTGAGTATTTGCGATTTGCAAGTATCCAATTCAAATCTGAAGTGCAATTCAAGGTTGTGTCGACTTAAAATTTTATTGTAAACAAATATATTCAACCAGATATGCTTAAAACCCGATTTACAATCCACCAGCAGAATGTGCCCGTACCGAATTGGTTGTATAACCGTGTCTAATTTAAATCATTTGAGTGTTTTTTCAGAATCCAGTATCCAACTTAAATCTATAAATCGCTGTTACTTTTTTTCTGTCAGTAATATTAAAAAACGAAAACAAATAATTCATCCTAAATACCATATAGATCTAGTAGGTATAAAATTATAGACAATGCTGATGCGTTTTTTTTTATTAATAGGAAACACGATTATCTAGTTTCATAAAATGACACCAAATAAAATATGCGTATTTCTTATTAATAATAAAAAAAAATAGGCACAGTATTGCTTGTAATTTTATATATTAAATCCATACGGTATTTAAGACGTATTATGTGTTTTCATTTTTTGTTCTCATCAATAGAACATTTTTAACAGCAATTTAAACTTTTATGCTGGTAATTCTGATGGCGAGGGCGTGTTAATGCGGCCTTAATTGATCATATTTCAGCATAAAACTTGCCTTAATCTATTAACTGGTTTTCTATTCACAGCTGTCGTTTATCTCAAATTATGTTGATCATGGTATCACATTTTTATTTTTAGAAATCGCCCGCTAATATTTGCAATGCATTTCCATAGCATTACGATTCAGTACGTGGTCTGCTTTATCAGCTTGTCAGTAAAATGGTAATGTTTGACGTGGTCCATGGAAATTTTGAGGACGTGCATTTATCAAACTTTAACTTCTAACATGCACAATTTAGATACACTGATCTGTTGTATTCATGCAATTTGTATAGTCTCGACGACAATGTGTTTTTATTTACATAGTAAACTAGAAAATACATTTGTGAGAGCAGCATTATAAGTGAAATATTATTATGTCTTTTTATATACTTGCTTTTTATATATTTATACCTATATACGGTTCTTATAGATACCGTAAAATACTCGTTTATTAATTTAATTCTTCACAAGTCTATGTGAAGTAAATGTATTTTCAGAGAGTTATTTTAACAATGGTTTATGTTAGAGAGCTCTTGAAAGTCAGAGAGGGTTATTCTCTTGTGTAGTGAAAACTGTTCAGTATCGAGACATTTACAATAATTGAAAACTTTTTCCAATTGTTTTTAGTTTTTGGTATTCTCATGATTTTCAATATTAAAATGTGATTCCAAACAATTCTAGTAATCACCTTTTAGGAGTTTTTTTATTCATTTATTTAACGTCGGCCTATTTCCGCCACTAAGTTAATCACCGACGCCAGGAGATAAGCTACCTCCAACCAGAAAATTTAGCCGAACTTCTTTTTATCGAATGGTAGCACTCTTCTACTTGCCTAATGACCTGGCCTGGAGAAGGTGTTAGACGGATATGTCAGGGGGAATATCAGTTCAATACCCATCAGCATGCCTATTAGACAGGAAAATTAACAGAACAAACAGTTAACAACATAGTCGGGAAGATCACCCATTCCCGTCAGATGAAGGACATTGTGGTGGAAGCTTTTTTTGACATTGAGGGAGCATTTAACAATGCATTGCCCGACTCCTTATATACATCAGTGGCTGCCAGAGGAATTAAGCCAATCATAGGCAACTGGATTCGTGCTATGCTATCAAACAGAACCATAACAACGTCTCTGCTTGGAGAAGCAGTTAGCATTAGAGCCACAAGAGAATGTCCACAAGATAGGGTTCTTTTCCTCCTTCTGTGGTCACTTCTTGTGGACAATTTGCTGGCTATTCTTACACTGAGGGGGGAGGTTGAGGTTCTAGCATATGCAGACGATCTAGTCATACTAGTCAAAGGAAACTCGAAAGAAGTAGTATCTAATACCCTTTAAGAGCCGTTGGATGCAGTAAGCAACT
>JANEYF010000308.1:0-86504 GCA_029963845.1 Rhamnusium bicolor | reverse complement strand
AGGACAAGGACGCATGAAGGGTAAGGTTGGCTACTGCTTAGCTTATAAGCTTGACGCAATACAACTTTTTCGTCGGTTTATGTCGTACGAAACCTCTAGTACTCCGCCTCTGATAATTCAACATCTCCCGATCTGAAATGTTCCACTATGCCGTTCTGTAACTAGAACATCGGCCACCTTCGACATTCGCCGCGATAATTTCGGTTTGGCTGTATATATGCACCGTGGCCTGCGCGGGGTGTGGTAAAATCGAGACTATATTTCACTTGCATCTGATATAGACTCTTAAGTATTTAACGCTTTTAAGTTTAAGAACTTCTTTTATAATGTTAATTATTAAGATTGCTACACCAACATGTTTATGGTTCACCCTACAAAAGCTACTCCCCAGAGAGCAGAAAGTACCCAGGTATTCTAATGGTGTTTAATTCCAAGTCATCACACCAATGTTCAGTGCTGCAAAGAACATGCTGTTGAACTTGATTTGCATATATTTCCACCAATATACGTTGAAGTTCTTGTAGATTAAAACCACAAGTGATACAACGCGCCATCTCTTGATGCAAAGACTGTAGTTAAGAATAAATCTCTCCACATCTCATTATTTAACGGAATATTGATTTACATCCACCACAGTTAATGGAACGAAAACTTCCTCTTCAATTTTTGTTGTCCCAAAAGTTATAAATAAAGATTATCTGTAATGTTAAAACTCGAAATGACTCATTTAGTTAAAGCAACGCCTAATTATTTAAGATTGAGATAAAATCGTCCATGGTTAGTTATGCTTATAAAAAACACCACTCATAGCACTCACATAAATGTAACAAAATAACAGGGTTGGGTGTTACATATTCTAGACTGGACATTTTGGAATTAAATGAAACGTTACGTACGTAATTGCATAATGCAAAAGCAATGATGGTAAGCGATAGTAAACAAATCTGATGTGACTTATTGCTTGTGTACGTACATCTCTAAATTAAAACTATTACTACAATTTGGAGCAGATTTTGCTACCTATTATTTTGCAATGCCACACAATCTGTAGCGGAATTTTCCGGTAATATTTTTATTAAAATCCTTAAAATATGTAGGTACTTTGTATAATGTTTGTTTGAATTTAACAAAAATCGCATAGTAATTTTCTGTACATTATAGTTGATTTATTACTTAGATATAAATGGTTACTTTTACCATCTTAAGAGAAGAAACAGTTAAACAATGTTTGTTTTATAACTACAACAATTTTACTGTAAATATTTATAGTCTTTTCATATGTATTATGTGACAATAAATTACAAAGTTTGATGAAAACAACTACAATTCTCATCAAATAATGTTGTAGTAAAATAATTAACGCGTTTTCTTTCCGCGAACCCATACCTTTATTTCCTAAACGCATAAAGATATTTGAAAAATTCAAAAAACATTCTTTTGAGTTCATCTAATTCTACAATTTAGCAAATCATGTTTTCGGTGCATCGACTCGTTTTATATATTTTTTTACATGGACACCTAATTTTTAGTGCGCAGTATTATAGATGACATTAATTTGATAAACTTTTTCTAATAATTATTTTCCCAAAAACCATTAATTTTAAGCTTTGAGCACCAAAATGGCTGATACATAATTCAAACCCATACCTTTATCTCCTAAGCAAAAAAAGGTATTTGAGGAATTCAAAAAACATTCTTTTAAGCACGACTTATTCTACGAATTTAGTCAAATTATGTTTTTTGTGCATCGATGCTAAAGGTCGCGATGCCTTTAGTATACTTTTTCTTTGGAAACCCAATTATAATTATTCTCCATTGACGTCCAATTTTCGCTGCACCTTATGAAAATATGATAAACTTTTTGCTACTTTTATTTTATTTATTCATGTTTGAAATATGTAATAATGGTTTTATTACACAAATAACACTGGTCTGCAACGAAATCCTCCTTTAAAAAATTATGCTATAAGTATGAAGATTTTAATGCTCTGAATCTATTCCCGTTGGCCGATTTTTTCTATCACGTCTAGATTTTCTTATATGAATTTTTTTTTAAATTTCATAAATTTTGTTTTTTTTAATTTTTTTTTTGTCAACATCAAGAACAGTATATATACATACAAAATAAGTTTTAGCGAGTTGTAAGAGAAAGAAAGAAAGTATTGACAGTGATTTTTATGATAGTAGATATGCGCATGCGCAGTATTCGCTGTGGCTTTACTTTCTTTCTCTTACAACTCGCTAAAACTTATTTTGTATGTATGTATACTGTTCTTGATGTTGAAAAAAAAAAAATTTAAAAAAAACAAAATTTATGAAATTAAAAAAAAAAATTCATATAAAAAAATCTAGACGTGATAGAAAAAATCGGCCAACGGGAATAGATTCAGAGCATTAAAATCTTCATACTTATAGCATAATTTTTTAAAGGAGGATTTCGTTGCAGACCAGTGTAATACAAATTAAATATACAATTTTTAATATTTACAAATAAAAATACACAAAACAAATAATCAGCTGAATAATTAAGAAATAGTAGACACACTTATTATAAATAATTTTTGATATGCCCTCCATATTGGTCAAAGCAAATTTGGAATCGTTTCTTTGAATGTGATATAGTTTTAAAAATTGTAGCATCTTCTATGCTTGAATAGGCATATGTTGTTTTTTGTTTTAGATTTAGGGACGGTGTTGCATATACAATATTTTTTAATGTTTACTATAAAAAATAATCCGAAGGATTTAAGTCTGGGGGTCGGGGTGGCCACTGAATAATTCATAGGTTCCAATCCACCTATTGTGATACTGGTTTATAAGATAATTTTGAACCAATTTTGAGTTATGGGGTACAGCCCCATCTTGGTGGAGGCACGCAACCTGAAAAGTCTTGGAGGTATGTTTTGTCAAGTTGTGGAAAATGATTTTCTAAAAAATGTAAATACATAGTGTCAGTGAGTGTGTCTTCAAAAAATAACGGCCTTATAAGGTGTTTTCCAATAAGCCCACACCAAACATTAACACAAAGTGACTTTGATGTTGTATTTCATGAAGAATGTGAGGATTTTCATTTGTCCATTGAAGACTGTTATGCCTATTAGGAATTCCGTCATTTATAAACGTACTTTCATCAGTCCATATGATGTATTTTCAAAAATATCTGTCACCATTTACCAAAAACTATGCAAAAAATGTCGCCTTCTTTCAAAATCTGCTTCAGTAAGCTTTTGCAAAAAATGTAGCTTATATGGGTGAAATTTTAATTTTTTTAAGATTTTCTGTATGGATGTTTTACTAATGTTCAAAATTCTTGAGGCCCGTCTAATTGATTTATTAGGATTTTCTTCAAAATAATGAAGTACTGCATCAGAATTGTCATTTGTGCAATTTTCTTTGTATGATCTCTGCTATTATTTAATGAAGAAGCAAACATTTTGTCTTAAATTAGATTGTAACCTTTTCTGTCTGTCTGGCAAATGGCGATCTGGATATTTTTCAGCATATAGGTAGTCGACAAACAAGAGTTGAATTTCTGTTCGCTTTTCCATATACAAGAATCATATTTACTTTTTCATTATTTTTTAAGTAACTTAACACAGTAGTAGTGGTATATTTATTATAGAGAAATAAATGTTTATTTTATGATTTTAAATGATAAAATATTCAACTGTTTTCAACGCAAGCATTTTATTTGTTATCCTAACATTGATATTTACTAAAATAAATCTTATAAAAGGTATGTGTTAGAATTATATATCAGCCATTTTGTTTGCTCATAGCTCGAAAATTATTGACCTTTGGAAAAAAAAAATAGAAAAAGTTTTTCAAATTAATGTTATCTATAATACTTTGCAATAAAAATTGAGTATCTATAGAAAAAAATATATAAAACGTGTCGATGATTTGCCACCAGATTTGTAGAATAAGTTGTGCTGAAAAAAATGTTTTTTGAATTTTATAAATATTTTTCTGTTTAGGAAATAAAAACCCTGGGCGTGATTATGGGACACCCTGTACTATCTGCTCTAGAAATCTTGGTACGTTTAAAAAATTCTCTGTATATTTAGGAAATTTGACCTAATGACCCAATTGAAATGGTGGAGCACTGTACACCTGTTAAAAATTCTAAATATAAATCGGTATTTCAAATTATCCGGTGATTTAAAAACCCCTAACATATAAGCGGTTCAGTCAAAAGTAGTAAATATCCTATTCCATCTGTGGGAGGGGTGCACTTCCCTTTTCTAAATAAGCATGTACCCCTGCACCCTCATAGTTTAGTCTGCAATGTTTGTCAAGGCTCTCGGACATTTTACCACGAAAACAAAAAAAGTAATAGGCAAACTTCAGATCCAGAAATGTACCCAGTGGCGTAGCGATTGAATGTATTTATATGGAGATAATATTGAAACAAGGGAAACAATGACGTTTCCACTTATTGGAAAATACTCAAATTAAAAAAACAGCTACTTTCAAATATATCATCATATATAATTATTTCATTTTTATTACTTATTTTATATGTATATAGTGTATATATTTATTTTAAACTGATAAACTGTATCCTCAGAAATGTTTGTCTGTTACTCGGAATTCTATATTATTCGATGGTAATAATTGAATCAAATTAGAATAATACTTTACGAAGAAATTAATATATAACCATAAAATGTATCTACCTACTACATTATACGAGTTACATAACAGGCATCTTTTAAAGTACTTTTAGTAGCAGTAATAATTTTATTGTCAACACACAGTGATTTCGAAAAAACCGCCTTTACTAGAGATTTTAATATGTCTATTAAATAACCGAAAGATTAATAAAAGACACGATCGATCAAGGGCATCTATGAATTTTCAACGCATGTCTTTGATTAAATTATTATTACTGTGATTTCATTGTTATGTCAGACTGAAAATATTCAAAATGCTTTTCTTGGAACAAAAACATCTTGACTGAAATTTCACTTTAGAAATGGGTCCAAACATGAAAATGGTAAGGGGACATATTCGCACCGTTTTCCCGATTAAAATGTGAATGCAAATTTTTGTATTCATCACATTAACTCAGAAATTACATGATGATGAGATTACTTGAGGGTATTTCCAATATGATAAAGCAACAGCACACACCTCACGTACAACCTGTGCGTACCACTACCACCTGTGCGTATCACTACCACCTGTGCGTATCACAATCATTTTTTATGAGAATTTTATGACGATAGAATAATGGAAGAAAATTTATGAAAAATCCCATTCTTCTGATATCGCTCTTCCCGATTTTTTCCTGTCCCTCAGTTGAAAAAACATGTTTTTCGAAACATCCACAAAATCTCGAAGAATTATGAAATGCTATTTCAGAAGCGGTATTCTACAGCGACATTGCACAATGTCTGAAAATTTGAGGAAACGAGTGCGTCCTTACTTGCCGAATAGGAAGCAACATTTCGAACAATTATTGTTATGACATAACTCATTTAGTTCTTACATTATTCTATAAACATTCATGTTATGTTTGTTATACACATATCTTTCCGTATTTCTTTCCTGATCTAACCTTACTTTAACTTTCAATCTGATATAATGAAATTACAGTATTAATAGTCTAGTCAAGAACTTGCGTTACAAATTCGCAGGTGCCTATGATCGTGTTTTTTGTTAATCTCTCAGTATAATTAAGTTGATTATTTTTTTAATGTCTCTATTTTCCAATCATTTAGCAGTATTTTTGATCACGTGTTTAATTCCTCCAATTATATTATTATTATAGTGAGAATAATCTAATTACATTATCCTACTGAGAATATTGTATATTATTTTGTTTTTGTACATTGAAACCATTAAACACCATTCAAATTTAATTAACAACCTAAGACGAAAAGAGGAAGTCATAACTTTTAGCACAACAGAACAGAACAATGTTGCAAAATCCACCACTCACAGACAAAACATTAATTGTGTTTTTCATGTTTTGATACACTATAAAGTTTCTTTATTTAGTTTAAATGAAGTTAATTGTTGTAGCAAAACGTTGAAAAGTTGTATTTTTTGTTTGAACATTAAAGAATAATTTTTCTAATACCACTCGAGAGTGAGAATAAATTAGAAAATAATTCTCCAGTTTCTTTCTCAAACTTGTTGCCATTCGGCAATAAGTTTTCAAAAATCTGTCGAATTATTTTCAATTTATTCTCACTTGTGATATTACTACTGAAAAATTAATTCATCTGTTAAATTTGAATGTTTGACCAATCATGCATCTCTGTTTTGAATTTACCGACCAATCAACGTCGAATTACAGCGATAATTTTGCACTAGTGCAAATTAATTTCAAATATTCAAAAAGTTTAACATGTATTTAAGCATTATTAAAACTTTTACAATTAATAACATAATTATTATAAACTGTCATCAGGATATTTCTTAGAAATTTCTTGTAGGATCGTGAAATTTTCTGATAAAATATAATTCGTGTATTGAAAATTATATCTAATTTTTTGGGAAATCTGCACTCATGCAAGTTAAGCTGCATTAACTTGCATCCATGCAGATTTCTTAAATTATCGATAATTTTCAATGGAGTTACTTAGTATATTATTTATTGATAATCAGGTTGATTCTATTTCAAAATAACAAGGTGGTTTCTTGCTATTTTAAAGAGATCTTGTTATTTGTTTACAAGATTCATAAATCACCTATTCTGTTTTATAAATGCTGATAAGACGATCTGTCACCTTAAAGAGATCTGGCTTTTGATTCTTGTAATTTTAGCAAGCTTATTTTAGTACTTGTTGAAATCATAACAAGATAGGGATAGTGTTTAAAAATGGCAATTAATCCTCAATTGATTAATATTGAACTTTCAAGATTGAAAATTAGTATATTTTATTTTATAGGCCTTTACTTAAAGTATTAAGTAATTAATTTTTTAAAATTTTAGACAACTCTAAAGATTAAAATTCAGAAATATTAGTGATACAAGCTTTGAGTAAAAAGAGATAAGGATATCATGTTATGGAAGTGGGGCTGTAGAAGTGGCCTCTCGTAATGGCCGACTTCCGGTGCAGAGGCATAACATCCGCAATATTCAAGTTAGGTAAATAAAACAGAATATTTTTGATTTATTACATTTTGAATAAATAAAACACTGTATATTTTTTATTATTACATTACTAAAACTTAAGTTTATAAAGTGAAACAAAACATATAAGCAAAGTATTTTACAGTAGAATATTCCTTATAAAAAATAGGTATGTCACTGATTGAATGTTAGATGTTAGACTAAATTTAGTCTTGAAAATTATTAAAATATACAAAGAACTAAAACAAAGTGTCGTTAAATGGTTGTTAATCTAAACAAGAAATACTTACCGATAAAAGAAAATGCATTGTTTCTTTGCCTTATGAGAAATTTCACAAGATACACAAGTAACTATTTCGTTTAAATAAAATATAAACAGTAGGATTAATTCAAGAGTAGGAAACATTTGTGGATAAACCTACAAGAAGAGATACAGTAACGTTTTATTATTTTATTTGTTTTCCTACCTTAGGACATTTTTTTTTAGAAGAAAAATCCGGTCAAAATCACGGAACAACTGTCAAAATCATGAAATTATATAAACAACACAAAATTTGAGGTTACGAATCGGAATCTTCTTCTTCTTTGAGAAGTAACATGCCTCATAAGGTGTTGCCTAATTTAATTCATAACAATATTGCTATCATCAAAACTTTATCAATAGTTGTTATAGAGCTTGGTAAGTGATCTTGTTATAACTTAAACTAATAACAATATAGTTTCAAAACAAGATTCTTAGCAATATACAAACAGAATCGACCTGATAATCATGTTTCAACATTGTGTATTTAATTTCATTTAAAAAAAAAAAATAGTAAAATAATAGTGGTAAAAAGCATATTTGTCGATCACTAATTCAAACGCGAGATTTATAAATTCTTAATAGTCATTCAAATTTCATTTATAGACCAGATAGATATATTAGGGACTCACCCTGGACAAATTCCAAGGGGAGGGTTTTTATCAAGTTGAGTTCAGGTAGGTCCTCTCTTGAAATCCTGAAAAGTCCCCACCTATAACCCTGTTTTGTTGTTTTTTAGATTTTTTTAGGAAGAGTATATTTTTTGAAAAAAAAAATCCAAGAGACGCAAAATATAAATCATCTATCAATTTTGTATTTGAGAAATTCTAAAATGTTCTGTCATTTTTAACAAAATTTTATGATTATAAAAAAGGTCAAACTAAACTGCAGAACACTGTTAATAAATGTAATGGATAGAAGAAATACATAAATTATTTTATTTTCATTTAAAAAATATGTAAAAACTAAGTAAGCACCCACATAGAAATAAAACATTTCAATTTCTTACAAATATACTTATTTAGAGGAGCAACGCGTTGAATCATATGATTCTTTTAACATTGGGATCACGTATAGAAGCGCATAATCTTTACCGAACCAACCGTGATTTTTTTCAGTGCTACATGATGAAAAGATGAAAGTAAGAAGAGTCAGTGGCGAGTATCAGAATTTAGAATTTTCAATTCGGAGGTAGCAAATTAATAGTGTAATATATTGCACTAGCCGGTTATCATAATAGTAATCACTTAATTAGTGCTATTATAATAATAAGTTCTAATTCTTTAATTTGTTGTTAGGACCTAGTAGTAAGAAACCAAATTTGCTAGTTCGAAAGACCAGTGCTAGTTGCGCAATGCGCCAAAAACAGCGAAATTTTTGACTTTTTTTCTGTTTCTGCTCAATATCTCCTAAAGTATGCGTCCTACAGAAAAAAGTTATTCGTACCGTTATTAAAGTATATAAAATTTGCTAAAATTTAAGTCAAAAGTCCAGTACTTTCCAAGAAACAGCTCTTCAAAAATTGGCAATTTTTTCTAAAAAAGTGAAAAATTTTCGTCTTGGTCCTCTCTCGGAAAAAGTAATCATCCCATGAGGAAAGTCATAGGGAATGAATTTGTACCAAATTTATTTAGCATTCCCAATGAACAAGGGATGCGAAAGGGAACCAAGTCCAGCTTCTACTCTGCTTTCACTCCACTTTCCAGCAACACGCCAAATGACACCAGTACGTTTGTAGTAGTGGATGGTGACTACAATTCCATAAAAGTCATTGTCTCAGGTTATGTCAGCTATGTAAAAAAACAATTTGGTAGCAGTATCTCGATTGTTTTCGACGGCTACCCTGCGAAGGCAGCCAACAAAAATACCAAAAGTGCTAAAAGAATGCGACGCTATGCTGCTCACTCCTGCAGCGATATATTTTTTGAGGAGTCTACCATCATCCAACTATCTCAGGAAAAACTATTGGTCAATAATAACAAAAAGAGGCGCCTCATCGCAATGCTTCGCGGTGCATTTAAGGAACAGGTTATTGAAGTGAAAGTAGCCGAAGAAAACGCTGATCGGCGACATCATTGACACAGCACTATCCAAAAGTCCAAAATTTGACTGTGTTATCGTTATTGGAGAAGATGTGAACCTCCTAGTCCTCCTCAATGGTTTGGACTCAGCTACAAAGAACGCCTACCTCCAGAAAAGTGGCAGACGTGAAGTTAGGTGTGTTCATTTCACATGCTCATCTTACACCCATGGAGCCACACGATACCCACAAGAGACAGTTTTTTTCTACATGCCTTCAGTGATTGCGACACCACCTCTGCCCCTTTCGGGCATGGAAAAACTAAGTTGGCTGGCGTTCTCCAGGAAAATACCCACCTCATGGAACTGGTTGCTGTTTTTCTGTAGCCAGATTCCAGTAATGAGGCCATAGCCAAAGCTGGGGAGAAATGCTTCATGGCTCTCTACGGGGGTGATATAAAGGACACTCTGAATAGCCTCCGCTACCAGCTTTTCATAAAGTCGGCCACCTACACAAAGGTTAACCTTTCTCATTTACCCTCAACGAAAGACGCAGCAAGCCACCATTCTTATAGGACTTACCACCAAGTTGAGAAGTGGTTGGAGGCTGATAACATGCCTCCCACAAACCCTACAAATTTGGGATGGAAGATCGAGGAACAGGGTCTTATCCCAGTCCCTACCACCATGGATCCCACTCCTCAGAATTTACTGCACTTGATATTTTGTACATGCAGAAAAGGATGCAGTGGGGGATGCAGCTGCCGCAAAGTCGGATTAAAATGTTCAGCACTATGCAAATTTTGCTGTGGAAAATCATGCCAGAACGTTCAATCTCTTAATTTTGACGTGTCCGGCGACGACGAAGACGATCTAATCTTTACCGAACAAGTTGAGGAGCTCTTTCCACCTGTTTAGGGAGTCACCGAGAATTTCTCAAAGTCAGAGCCGTCGACAAGAAAAATATTGCAGCATCTTAGTTTTTTAACATGTAAATATTAATTAGTGATTACATTTTTTTTTAATAAAACTATATTATTATATATGTGAACTGCTTACATTGATTTTTCCCAAAATCCATTTTTCCGAAATTTGGTTTTATGTCATTATTCAGGTAACTATTGGGCCTACTGGCGTTCTTTTGAACTGAAATTAAAACTAAATAAATTTGGTACAAATTCATTCCCCCATGACTTTCCTCGTGGGATGAGTACTTTTCTTGATATTTTGCAAGATATGGTCGTCTTGGTCATGTGATCAAAACGAAAAATTTTCACTTTTTAGAAAAAATTGCCAATTTTTGAAGAGCTGTTTCTCGGAAAGTACTGGACATACGGAGCTTTGCTTAAATTTTAGCAAATTTTATCTACTCTAAAAAAAGGTAGGAATAATTTTTTCTGTAGGATGCATACTTTAGAAGATATTGAGCAAAAACCGAAATAAGTGCAAAAATTTCGCAATTTTTTGCGCATTGCGCAGCTAGCACAGGTCTTTCGGAGTAGCAAATTTGATTTCTTAATATTGCCATAGGTCCTAAGAACATATTAAAAAATTAGAGCTACATGACCTTTCGCAAGGTCGGGCCTTTTTTTATGTCTCAAATGAGTGGGCTATTATTGGAATCCTGAGAAGTGAACCATTCGTTGATGTTTACAGCGTTTCTTATGGTAATATAATATGCTGAAGTTATAATTAATTATAAAAGGTAGGATTTTCAAAACATAGCTTCGCATACTACAAGTCATATTAAACTGAACTTAAAAGAAATAGGGATAGACAATGGCATTTTACCTTGCAGGAAGATCTGTCACTTGAAGCACATGTATGGAATATCGAATTGTCAACAACTGCAAAATTAGTCGCATATTTACAAACATTAACTATGTTTTCATGGAGTATTGAAATCGAACTCAGTCCAATATCAACGTTTTCATGAACAGTATCTAAAATTATTTAAATTTTGACATTTGCCAGCTGTTACCTGTCGTCTCGGGCAGGTGTCATTTACCAGTTGTTGTTTTTGGTTTGTTGGAAACTATAATTTATCACTATATATTTTTGTTTTAAATAAATAAAGTTTAACAGTCACTCAGCCAGAAAATGGAAAGTTGAAATTTGTTGGTTATAAGACAAACTTCACAGTTCACATTGCGCATGCCTAGATTTAATACAATACCTGTTTTCATGCAATTGGATTGAGTTGAATCTCGATACGATCCCAGAAAAAGCCGAATTGACCTTGGGACTTAAATCGAACTTAGTACCTGTTTTCATGCAGTTTTCAGTTCGAGAAGCTTAATCAAATCGATTTAAATATACTCCATGAAAACATAGTTATGTAAACGATCTTTAAACGAAACATATCAAGCGGGCTTATATCATTCAATTATAAGCATTCGTAAACAAGTTTAAAGTGTTACGATTGTCAGGATTATATCACAAAATATTGAATAAATTTTATAAATATTTTCTTATGAAAATGTTGATATGTATGTACTCTTACTGGGTGTTATCTTTTTCATGAATTGCAGAAGAATACAAAACTAATTAGCATTATAACTATAATGCTACCGTACCGTTTCATTTAAAAAAAGTTTGAACTAACCTTAATAAATTGACGATTGATGACAATAATGGAGATCATTTGCGGGAAAATATGTCACACTTATTTTAATTGGCTTTAACTGGTCATAAACATTAATTAACCCAGTTTAATATTCAAAGTACACTTTATTTTACAGTAACTGGTTAACATTTAATTTGTTGCATATTGGTTTACTAAATAATTTATTGAATTATCTTAAAACTTTATCACCAAGTAAAACTCAGTAGTTAACCATTGATGCCGTCATGGTAAATTTGGCGCTTTGATCTTAATTTTAAAAATAACGACAGAAGATTAAATCGTGATAAAACTAGATTTCTTGTAAGAAAAAAAAACAAATTTAATGAAATAAATTTTTAATTTCTTACTTACGTTTTTAAATCTTTAAATCGCATTTAAATTTTTTCTGTTCATGATAAGGAAAAAAACTCGATTATTTTAGGGATAATGTATATTTAGTAAGCGGAACTACAGGCAAAACTGATGCTTATTTTTTATTAATTCGCAAAGTAACTTCTCACTCTTCTTTGACTATCCAATATTTCCAATTCGAACAGAACAAGTTTTGGAAATGAACTCATAAAAATACAAATTTGTATGTTCCTGATTTTTATATAACCTACTCTACTAAAACCGAACCTACTCTATTAAAAGAAACCGCCGATGTAAAATCAATCAGTTAAAATTTCATATCCACATTATTACTTTTTATGTGATTATTTTATTTGTTTATATATGTTGTGTTGTTATACGTATGTATATTATCTAACCAACCACTTTAGAAATACTTATTTTTTACTTGCATCGTTAACTAGCTCTGATTTATTATATCAACTTATTTAAAATGGTTAACAACACCATATATCTAATTGGCCCTGTAGTAATTATAATTGTGAAAATAAAAACTATTTTAATAAAAAATAACGACATTACATTTATGTTTTTTAAATATTTAAATTTATTGCAGACAAGTATTCCTTATTATTTTTTATAACACAAACACGCTAAAATGATTCCTGATTTTAGAATATCATTTACTTGCTTAATTGTATTGATGCTGTTAATATCACAATGAAAATCAGGAATTTAAAAATTTAGTTTTCCTCAGGTTTCGGCCGAGTAATATTGCCTTCTATTCAATTGTTACGCCACTGTTTTCACCCCAATCGCTTTGTGGAGACCATTTGTCAAGCTGTCAGTACGTTTTACTAAAACACATTTTCTTCTCTAAGATTTAATTATCTTTAACGATTAGGGTCTTGTTTTTTTGTCGGAGATTTAGCACATACAGAGAAGATAAGTCACTCATAAAACAAGTGATGCCTAAATCAAATTTCAGTGGTTTAATGATCATCCCTAGGCAATAACTCATGGTTGTATTTTACCTAGATGTTTTCGTCAGTAATAATAATTCTAATAAAAATGTCAAGAAAAATAAAAATTGTACAGAGGGAAGCAAATGGATGGGATTCCTACTGTAATCTCCGAAACTACAATAAAATTGTTAATTATTTTTCAAGACAAATTCAATGACGCAAGATTTTAGCTATCTCATTTTATTTTCATGTTATTTATTTTTTTTTATTTTATAATTTATAAAAATTATATTTTGTATCTCGTTTGCACAAAATTTTTTTTTAAATATATTTTTTTTGTTTTAAGTAGTGTACCCTTCATAATATGATGCTCGATTCATCCGTGATATTGGTAACATTTTTAAAGATATAAGTAATGCAGTGTTTCATTCACCAGGATATTACAACAACTTTTAGTCAATCCAAACGACAAAATTGAAACAAGCGAAAAGGCGGGGATTTACGAAATTAGCTGTAAGGACTGTAATCCAAAGTATGTTGGACAAACTAGACGATCAATTCAAACTAGATTCAATGGACATATGACTCACAGGGGCGTACGGTGAGTTTTGATACAGGGGAAGCAGTTTGTGATATAGAGTGATGGTTAGCGCGAGGCCCCGAGCGAAGCGAGGCAAAAATTATTTTAAGAAAAGGGGCGTGGCTTCCGTATACTCATTTTAAAGCAAATGTCGAAAGCTGCAAAGTTATGATACTAGAAAAAAGTACACTTGTAGGACCGCAAACATAAAACATAAAAACACCACAAAAATTAGACAACCCCGATTGCAAAGCCGAAGCTGCACGGGCGAGGGTTACACTTATGAAAAAAACGCAGACACACAACCATATCCACCTTCATTGCCAGCACCGGTGGCGAGGATTGAACCCGCAGCGAAATAGAGAGTTTGTTCAGTCACACTAGCCATCGTGCACTCTCTAGCCAACTATAAATTGAGCCAGCTAGTTAAGTAGTTAACATGCACATACCTACCTATTTACAATGTAGTTTAATCCGCCTCTCCTTTTTTGCAATGTCTGAAATAACTTCGTCGTAAAAGTTTGAATTTTGGGAGATCTCCTTCACAAAGTCACTTTCTATTGTCAACAGGGACAATTTTGAAAGCCGCTCTTTACTGGTTGAATTTTTTGAAAAAGTTTTTATTCTCGTGTCCGTTTTGATGATTTTGAAAAAAAGGCAGCCATTCCACTAATACTTGAAAAAAAATATTTTGCACTCTTTAAGACACGCTGCAGATTGAGCTAGAACTAAATTTAATCGATGCGCAAAACAATGTACAAATATTGCATTCTGAAAAGTCTCTTTTACTTTGGCCTGCAGGCCCCCCAATTCACCAGCCTAGCGGCCCCATCATAACTTTGGGCGATAAGTTTAGTACCACACTGTAGATCATCGACTATCTGACAAACTATAGTACTTATATAAAGCTGCGGCCGTTCATGGCGTTGTTACGTCTAAAAATCCTAAAAAAGCGCTTTTGGACTTTCCCATTTGGATTTATGTAGCTACGATTGACAACTGACTAATATTCGTAATATCGGTTGCTTCCTCTAACATAACTGCAACAAAAGGAGCTTTTTTATTTCTTGCTTGATCTTTTCTAAAACAATATTGCTTATCGACTGAATCAAATCATTTTGAATATGATTTGATGTACCGCGAAATATCGTGGAGTGTTCCAGATGGTTACTTAAAATTGTATCGTATTTTGTTAATAAATCAACTAAATTGATAAAATTGCCCCTATTTAGCAACGCTCCGAGATTCAGTATGACCTCTAAAACTAAGTTCATTTTCGCCGAGAAAACAAACAATGTCAATAAGTCTTTTTAACACTTTCTTTCAACTGCTGATCTAATGAATGCTCAATTCGTGATTTTCCAAATGTTTATTCTTTTAGCACCGCTCGTAAATGAGTTTCACACTTACCATGCCTTTTTATCACTTTGTGAATGTTGTTTAAATCTGAAAAGCCATTTTTATTCCAAACGCCTTTTTCATTTGTGAACAGTACACATGGCCAACAAAATAATTTACACAAATTTTCACAACCCGTTAACCACTGATTAGCACTGTACACTTCAATATTAAAGTACCTATAGCATGATTTAACTTTCGTTTTTAAGAGTTTTAAATCAGGTGTTGGTTTCCCGTTTCTAATAATATCCAGTTTATCTTGAAACGAATATGTTGAAAATCCCCTTTTCAACAAATTGCACACCACACAAACGCAAATAATATTTTCCACAGTGCTAGGAACAGCTTCCAAATTTAATAAGTAATTCTAAATCTGCTTACACGCGCACTAATATTCAACGTTTTAAAAATCACTTGTCGCCGCACCACAGGTTTAGAAACATCAAAAAAGTTTTTACAAATATAGCACAAAAGCTGAGAATAATACTAGGAAGATTAATATTAAGTATAATATTAAAATCGATATTAAAATCTATAAAATAAAACGTATTACGATGCTATACAGCTCAGATATCAAGATTATGAAGTGGGGATTGGACGCATTTCAACAAGTTACCTACATCAGACAGTTGTCTCTGCTTACATATATCGCGCGAGTTCGTGTTGGCTCGATTAATTGAGTGCGTCATCGTTACGGTTTTATCATGCAACATTATCTCAGCTGCTGAAAAGCAGGGCCGTGTCTATTGAAATTGGGTAAAAGTAAATTTTAATGATTAATATATGTGATAAATAATAATTAGGTTCTAATTATGTGTTTTTTTTTAATAATCCCAGGGGAAGCACTGCTTCCCTTGCTTCCATGGACCGACCGCCACTGATGGCTCATCTCAAATATGGTAGAAGAGATAAATTTAGTGTTGCCCAACATGCGTTTGAGAACAAGCATAATATAGATTTAAGATTAATTACGAATATAAAATATACTAGACAGCTGGATGCCTTTGAAAGCTTGGAAATTACAAAGTGTAAAAAGAGTACAAATAGTGATGCAGGACCATCTAGTCTGCTATATTGGTTAGTTAGTCACGATTCACCGAACAGTAATAGTTTAAGTATAAATAGGATACATTGTTAGCATAAGATTAGTTTTAATCATCTTCAGATGATGCCAACTTAGTTGGCAAAACGCGCGTCGATTGCAGCATATGGTATTTTGGTGCTTTGTGCTTTTTGGTGCATTAAAGGTTTAAACCCACTTCAGGATACACTCCATCTAGGATTATAGTTTTAATACATAAATAGATTTGAAAATCGGTTTAAATTTACCTCAAAGACTGTTGTTGTAAGATTCATTTTTCATCAACAATTTCTTAAGAATACAAAACTTTTGAGAATACTTTGGCTTGAGTAATACCACACATATGTAAACGCTCATACAAAAATGATAAAACAGTTTCTTACCTTATAAATGTTACCGGCTACTAATATTTATGGTATCCAAAATATTTCAAAAGACACTGCACAACGGCCGATGTCGCGATGCTACAAGAATTCTCTACAATTATTCACTTGTGCCACTGGAGTTAAAATAAGTTATTAACAACTATACCATGTGGTCTGGAATTAAATTGTGACGTTTGCTACTCAATATCCACTTATATGCAGAAAAAGATCTTTCAACGTTTATATAAGTGATAGGGGCATATTTGAAGTATATGACGTTCTGCACAGAGGGCACCTTTATATTAGTTTCCGAAAGGTCTACCTCTTTTCCTGTAAAAAGGTCTACAATTAGACATATAGTGCAAAAGTCAGGATTGTTTTCTAAAATTATATAAAATTTTTTTCTCACACGTTCAACAGTTGTTTCTGGTACCTGGAAAATGTATTGACGCAGATCAAATACAGTATTCAGTGCATTAATTATGGAATAATCTGATGATGTCGATGAACTTTCAAGATTGCCTATGGCTAAAGGAATTTTGAAAAATGAGTGTGTATGTACGCCAAATCATCCTGAACAGTTGGGTCCAAAAACGTCTGCTGAGCATGTAAAATAGAAAGTGCGTCGCGTCGTTCAAATTTAATTGTTCTATCAGTCTTTTCACATCATCAAAGTGAACGTAATAAATATTTGCTGCCTGCAGCCATATATCCTAACGCGTCACAATGGGCTGATGGAGTAGTGTATTTGGAATTTTATCCAGTTTGGTGCATTTAAAAATACCTTTTTGACGCTGGCTATTAATTTAGCTACGTTAGGATAGCAATCCCTTACAGTTTCGGCAATTCGATGGAACCCATGTGCCAAACATGTCACATGAACTAAATTAATATGTTTTTTGGCGTTGCCCAGCCGCTTTCATATACGCTGCTGCCTCCATTACAAACAGCAAAACACGTTCATTGTTGTTTTCAAAGTGCTCGCTACAAAGTATTTAAGACTGCTGTCGACACATTGACATATTGTTGCTGTATTTGTGCGTTTCAATACTCTGGATGGTATTAAATGAGCTCGCATTGGGACAATCTCATTCATCCCATCGAGCAAAACGTTTGCGACCATCTGGCCTCGAACATCAGTGGTTTCGTCGACACTAACCGAGATATGTTTTTCATGCAACTCAGAATATATTTCTGCTTTAATTTTTTCGCACACTGTCAGCAAATAATTTGTTCGTACTGTTGACCCCACTGGTATATTAACACCATTGTATTTGCCATTAATACAGTTTTATAGAAATTGTTTAAACTCGGGTCGGTCTACTTTATTCCATGGAATGTTACCCTTACCATCATTTACACTAAATCTAAATTAAAACGTTTTATGTTTTTCGCGGATCACATGCCGTAAAACGCGCGTTTTAACTTTCCACGACAGTATCTGGTCACAAATTGTGATCTTAGTTCGGTATCATTGATTTCCGGAAAGTCGTTTACCCAACGCTTTACAGTAGATCGAGATGGAAGCTTCTGCGACATTATCACATACAATACTCCCGAGGAATGATTTAGTTTATCGATGTAATATGATGTGCGCTCGATAGTTACACTGAATTACGGAGATTCAAACAGATGACTGCGGAGTGGAATAGGCACGACTGACTGGGGATGTCTCCGTGACCTCTGATATTTACTTCGACGTACCTAGTAACTACAATCTAGCTTTAATATGTTTATTGCCGTATTTATTATTTTGCATTTCATTGCCTTTGTATGGAACCGTTTTATTAAAAAAAGTTAACAGGATTATTAGAATTACTTTTATTAACATTAATTAAATAATATTACTATTACTTGCCACTATTTATTGTAGAAGTTTATTATTAGCTTCAAAAAGATAAATTGCCTGTCATTAAGCAAAAATGTTGTTACCAATTCAGTTCTTCTCTGGAATGTACCCCGCGGATCCCAACTATAGTATTTTGATTTAATAACTGTAAAAATTATTAAACTGGTGATATTCAAATACATCGATTGTAAAACAGTAAGATGGTAATGTTTGAACACTAAATACTAAAGGCCAAATTGTTTAGATAAATGGTGATGTAATAGTTAATAATGTCAAGATATCCGGATGTTTGTGAGTAATTGTTGAATATAAGATACTCGCAAATTGTGAGAATCATTGCAGACATTATTGCTAAAAACCAATTAGCACTAGCAGGAAATCATTCTCAGAATTTGTATAACTCTGACATTTACATGGAATTGATTCTAATTAATCCATTACAAAAGTTGTTCTTTCCTATCAGAAATTATATTAATTCTTCTTGATATACATTTCACCCAAAATTAATAAATTGTTTGAAAAAAAATGTAATCCGAAATATCTATAGTCGGCAGATATTTCGTCGCATGAAAAAGCATAAGGTTCTAAGCGACATTTTGCTCAAAACTAAACTGTAAATATTTTTCCGCATATTTCTGGCTAGGAAATTTCACTATTGAAGAAAAGACAGTGCCAGAAACTTAATTTTCTCATGTAACTGTTTGCTACAATTTTGTTTTTCGTTACTCTTTGAAATCACAAACTGAAGATTGTTTATTTCTAGGTTTTCTACTGTCTGTTTAATGAGTAAAAGTTACTAAAATTTAAACTATGTTTGTATTTTTTATGCTAAAGTATATTTTACAGTTATATGGTTCTAAGTACAAATGAGGAGCAGACTTTCTATATGCATTTTGTCCATTATTTGTAATTTTCAGAAATAATGAAAATCGTATAGATTTATTGGGGTCAAAATAAAATAAGAAGGTTTAGTGCCATATCCCCAAAAAAACAACTATGCAGCTACGGACACGTGTTTCGGAGTTATTGCCCCTTATCAGCGTAGCGTAGCTAAAGAATTGGATCTAAGATGGGATAGATCAGGAACAAGAACTAAAATAAAGCTGGAAAGTACAGTACACAGTACTCAATTAGTGCATTCATGTTCCCATGTGCCACAATTGGGGCCTCAATGATCACAGTCAACACACAGAGCTCTATGTGTACTGCCCGTTTCCACCTGGCAAATACAAACAAAATAGTATAGATTTATTGGGGTCAAAATAAATGAGGGGCAATAACTCCGAAACACGTGTCCGTAGCTGCATAGTTGTTTTTTTGGGGATATGGCACTAAACCTTCTTATTTTATTTTGACCCCAATAAATCTATATTATTTTGTTTGTATTTGCCAGGTGGAAACGGGCAGTACACATAGAGCTCTGTGTGTTGACTGTGATCATTGAGGCCCCAATTGTGGCACATGGGAACATGAATGCACTAATTGAGTACTGTGTACTGTACTTTCCAGCTTTATTTTAGTTCTTGTTCCTGATCTATCCCATCCTAGATCCAATTTTTTAGCTACGCTACGCTGATGAGGGGCAATAACTCCGAAACACGTGTCCGTAGCTGCATAGTTGTTTTTTTGGGGATATGGCACTAAACCTTCTTATTATAAAATAATGAAAATCTATGACAGGTTTGTGGATTAATTTATTCAGAAAGTAAATTTCGGAAAAAGTGCCACAAAAATCACATAGTCATCGCACCTAGATGTAAAAAATCTCTTTTTGATCATTTTCCAAATAAACTAAAAAATGTGATGGGCAAATTGCATTTAGTTTGTCAATTTGCATTTTTTTGGCTGCACAAAATAACTTTACTGACTTGGTAATGGGGCTGTGAAAAACATAATAAGAAAGAAAAGTATTATTTATTTATTGTAAAAAACAGCGTATTATTACAATCGCATAATATGTGATCTTCGATATCCATTATCTTTCAATATTATTTTGGTCATTTTAGACAACATTTTCGTCATTTCTGGGCAGACGACGACAATCAAATGACAGTTAGTCCACATTTAAAGGACAAACTGCTGCTAGTTTGTCTTTCAACGTTGGACATGCTACACATAGAATGTCCATGGCATTTCCATGAATTACTTTACATGGGAAAAGTGCATTTTTTGTGTCCTTTTCTCCGTAAGATTGTCGCCTGCAATTGATAATTTGTCTCTCCACCTTCGGTAGAAAACTTAAAATAATGGACAAAATGCATATAGAAAATCTGCTCCTCAAATGCAATGGTTAGTTAAGTTTCCTATAATATATATAACTTTAAACCATTCTACATGCATCATGTCAGGCAAATATGGGATTACTTTATTCCTTACGTTCTACGTATAAAAATGGAATCAGTGACTTTTCTTGAGATTATAATCTTAAATTCGTTCTCCTGTAAAAACAGTAAATTGTTACTTAGAACCATGTAATTCTCATGTGGTGAGTGGACATCTAGTCCAAGAAAGAGAGACAATTTCTCTATGTAAAGTTGACAATAATTAGGTAGTGATTGAAAATATTTGGAAGTTGTTGAGAATTAAAAACTGAGTATAATGATACAAAGTTTCAGATTCGACAGACAGGACAAGTGTGCAAATGAATTAAAAAACATTTAAAAAAAGTGCGCCGCGACTCCACCCAAAACGCTGAGAGAACCGTAACAGATTTGTAAAATGTTATAGGACCAAAGTTGTAGAGAACAAAATTCTCAAAAAAAAGTCTAAACGGTATATATTTATCTTTTATAGTTTAACCGTAAGCTACGCTCAAAGTTGTGTAATCAAAACCCGTTGTGCGCGGGAGCGGCTGTATTGACACTCTTAGTTGTTTAATTCATTATATACATTTTGTAACTATTGAAACGAGTCCAAAAAATTCATGGATGTTCTACTCATTGTGGAGAAATGTTCCGCAATGAAAAAAAATTGTCAATCAAAAATTAAAACTTTGACAGCTCCGTGAAAAAAAAATTTCAATTTCATCGGGATTTCAGCAGAATTAAAGTTGAGATATCTTGGAGATTATTTATCGTAAAAAAAATTATGTACAAAATAAGGATCTTTTAATAACTGATAAATAAAGTTAACGACATTAGTAGCTTTTACCCTGAAAACATATTTATGAATGGGCAAATCTGTATACTATTTAATGTAGCCGCAGTCAGTTTGTATTGTAAAATCAGTGTTTACTTCACTGTTTACTAGTGAGCCGCAGGCCCAACATATTAAAATTGTGATAGGGTATTAAACGGCGATCATTCGCTAGTTCTGATTCGCAGATAGATCGTAAACAGACCAGCTTACGAGTTGCTGCAATTTAAATTGTTCTGCCAGAGGCGTTGCATATAGGAAGCAGGTGAATAAATAAGAGAAAGGCGAATCACTTACGATATAAATATATGTATCATATCAAAGCAAGCATTGATAAAATAATTATTACCTCATGAAAATATATAAAATAATCAAAAATTGCCATAAATTGAAAAAAAATTAACTAAGTAAATAAAACGCAATAAAAACACTGTTTTTAACACAGTTAAGAATATAAAAAAAATTATAACAATAATTACTACGAAAAACAAAAAATAACTGATTAAAAAAACCTATATCACAACAAAGAATGAAAACAGAAAACATAAAAATAAATAGTGAAGCTCGTAAAAAAACATCATAACAAAAAAATATACATATACCTACAGTGTGTCCCCCGATTAAGTTCGCAATAGGTGATATGAACCTCAAATTTTAGATTTTTTTTGCACTTTGAGGGTTCATCCCTGGTTATCTGAAAAGATATGATTGGTGTACTTTTGTTTTATTTTTAATCATGTAGGCCATGGTAGTTAAGCAAAAACTACTTTCTTGTTATGTAAAGTACATTTTCTGTAATGACAGCAAAATGTCAGTAAGGAAATATATTCAGATTAATAAGTTATACTTGTATGCAACATTTTAAGATGATCCGCCTACTTTGATGATTTAGACTTTTTTCTACTATAACCGCATTTTACGTTAAAATAATTTACGTAAATAACTCAATAAGTTTTTTTCGAAATCGACATACTTAGTGATGTAAAATGACGGTTATTATACAGAAATAAAACATAAAGTATTATATTACTAACTCCAAATTGTGTAAAAACTATTATAAATAAAACAATATCAGTCTTGATGTCTTTAAAAAATAAAATTAAAATAAATAATAGTTAAGTATAAATTTTAAGGTATTCCTTAAGGCGGCGTAAGCACGCCTTCGTCGCAAGGATAACCAATAGAAAACTTTAAACCGCTATTAAAATTTTTCTATTGATGAGAACGAAAAATGAGAACACGACATGATTCATCTTAAATTTAGATGGATTTAATATATAAAATTACAGACAATACTGATGCCTATTTTCTTTATTAATAAGAAATACGAACATTTTATTTGGGATATTTTATGAAATTAAATAATCGTATTTCCTATTAATGAAAAAATACGCATCAGTATTGATTGTCTATATGATTGTTTATTCATAATGTATGGTGTTTAGCATGAATCAATCATATTGCTTCATTTTTCCATATTACTGACAGAAAACTTTAAAAAGTGATTTATAGATTTAAATTGAATATCTGGTGAAAATGCAGCTTTAAAATACAACTGAGCTGAGATTTGTATATGGCACTGCTCTTGATAAATAATCCCTATATAAGCTACATAATCAAATAAACAAAACCTTTTAAATTTTCAATTAAAAAAATCAGCCATTTTAATTCAGTAATTAATCTGGTTCTTTCACTCACCTATTCGACAAAAGCAGAATTCGGCTTGTTTTGACCGTCATAATGAAAATGATGTCGTCATATTAATATTTGACACAAGTGACAATTTTGGCATTCTGTCGTCACAGTGCAAAATAACATGTTAGTCATATATCCGAGCTTACATCACTAGACATACTAATGGTTTTTTTTAAAATGTAATTATTTTTGAATACCTATAATAAACACGATTAGACGCCGCCCATGTTCTGGAATTCTTTTAAGGTTAAAGCTACTACTGCCGGTATCACTACTGATAAATCTGATCCCTTTATATTTTATTGTAAAACCTATAATTTCGCAGTAAAAAATTCATAACTAAATAAAAATACCATTTTTATTGCATGAAAAATGTTTAACAATGTTGATTTATCAAAAACTCTGACAATTTGTTTGAAGACACGAAGTCTTCAAACAAATTGTCAGAGCATATATATATATATATATATATATATATATATATATATATATATATATATATATATAACTTTATTCGGATTTTTCCGACATAACTTACAACTTCTTTTAAACAAACAACTGTTATAAAGAATTTGACAAAAAGTTTTTTTTAAATCTTTTCATGTGAGTTTCGGTTTCAGGAAAATATAAGGATTTTTTTGCAAATATTACGATTAGTGTTTGTCCGTTTTGAGAGACCAGGTTTAAAAACCGATTTTCTTAGACAAATTTGTAAAATTCGGTTTTTAAATTTAAAAAACCAGTTTTAGACATTAAAATTAATATGTGAAAATTAAGTAATTATATAATTAAAAACGTTAAACATTTTGACTTGAAATGGCCTCAGGCATAAACAGTTTGTAGTAAAAGCTTACTGTAAAACTAATCTTCATGTTTGGCATGAAAATCCACAAATTATGCTTAGACCTCGGACGGAGATTTCGGTCCCCAGTGACGGCTTTATGCAGACATTTCCAAGCAACATGAAAACAGATATTTATACATGATAAAGTGAATTTTATTTAATTTTAAAATGTTAATACGTAAACTAGTTTTATCGGAAAACGTATGACGAAAAACAAAAAAAGTTATATTTTTACACAAGCCAAATCTGGGGGTGATGTCACACTATATTGTTCCTCATAACTCGTGAATAAATATTAAATTAATTGAAAAATTGTACAGATTTTAGTTATTTTAGTTTTCTTTATTTATTTGGTTTTGTATAGATAGAGTAGTATATTTTATTTTGTTATATTTTTTGTAGTTCCATAAATATTAAACAAACTGAAACACTTTAATATAAGTATTAATGTTCGTATTTTTTTTACTGTTTGATTTTTTTCTGTAAAAATTCGAAAACCGGTTTAACTGTTTTTTTTTTGGAATATTATAATTCGAAAACCAGTTTTTTCAAAAGTCGATTTTTGTATAAACCCTAAATACAATTATATTGTTTAATAATAATAATAATAATAATAATAATAATAATAAGTTTATTTACGAAGTGAAAAATATGATATACAACATACATAGTATAACACACCCAATTTGTTTTGTTAAAGTTGAAATACCTTGCCACAATTTCAAAGCATGTTAGATGAAAAACGAAATTACACTTGTTACATTTCACATTACGAAAACCTTTGTAGCAGATTTCACACTTTTTAGTAATTTTGAAACTACTACTCTCATTTTCAGGATCATCATCATCAATAACCGTGGTATCTAACAAACATTAGTCATTTTAATTTCGTTTGCGAACATAAAAAAAATCTTTTAGTTGTTGAAAAAATATGGCGTCCGTAGAATTAATCAAGTAATCAAGTGTATTTGTATTTCCGCAGTGCAGAATTTAAAGCAATCATTTATTTACAGATGTTAAAGATATTGTAAACAATGCATACAATACATACGGTAGAAGAAACAACTATTTTCACAAAAAATCCCGTATTAACTATAGGGGAAATTGTAAAGGATCCTATTTTGGAAAAAAAAACAAGTAATGTAAGTACATCGGTAAAGTTAGATTGAAATGATGGGGATATAATTCGACGTAAAGTTTATAAAATGTATGAAGAACGAATTGTGCAAACTTTGGTAATTTACTCAAAAGACTTGTAACAGATAAATAAAAAACCACCACAGAAATTAGACAACCCTTGAAGCCAAAACCGAAGCTATCTAGAAGGGGCTTACGCTTAGAAAAATGCGCAGCTACGGTAGGAGATTTCTAGTCACACTTTTCATCACGTGCTCTAGCAACTACACCACCGAGCCAAAAGATGGGCAATTGAAATTAAAAATCGACATATTTGAGTTTTTTTTTTCAATAACCCCATATCAACTGATAAAATGACTTTATTCCATATTTTTGTCAGTGCATATTTTTGGAGTTAAATATTTATTCAGAATGCTCACGTAACGTATAATATATATTTGTTTTTTGAATTTTATCAGAATATTGTTTGTTTGTCCTTTAATAGATTTATTTAAATTTATTAATACACGCAACATTGAAAACACATCACCCAACAAATCATCAGATTTTCTCTAAAACTAGTAGCAAATAGTTGATAAGGTTTTCGTTCGTTTATCTTGTTTTATGTATAAACTATTAAATGAATTACATACAGGGTGGCCCACCGAAAACAGTCCACCCGGATTTATGCCATTTTTACTTACCTTTATACAAAACTTTTAAACAGGTGGATTTTATTTTCACGGGGAACACTTAAATTTACTATTTTCATATTGGTACCACATCAACCCTAAACGCATTTTACTTTTTTAAAATTGAGCTATTAGAAATTGCGTTTGCGTTTTTTAAAAGATTTAGTACCTAATAAAGTAGCTTACTTACATGTCAGTTGATTAAATGTTCGAAATGTGGAAATGGAAACGGTAAGAGATAGAGAGTTAGTTAAATGAGGGAAAAGTTGCACAATTTTATGTCTAATAATATGACATAAAGATATCGAGAAAATCCTCATTCGCTTTTGAGATATTTCAGAGAAACCAAAATGTTGAGTTTTAATTTTTATTTTTTTTTTGCCTTGTTTCAAAAGGTATAAAAAAACTGAAACAACTTTTTCTTTGCGACTTTTTGAGCTCTACAATATGGTATTAAAACATTTTGAATACGACGTTTCGACAGATCGGGGCCACCATCAACTTTGTTTTTTGAAATACAGACCTGGTATTTTTTTATTCTTTAGGATTTTTCATCCTAATTCCAACGATCTATGACACTCGATGATTTGAACAACATTTTCATCTCCAAAACTGAAAATAAATCTTCAATTGAATTCGCTTATAGTTTATACGAGTACAATTGAAATCGTATAAAAACTGAGAGCCTGCAAAAACAGTCGGCATCTCTTTATTGTATATATACAATAATATATAGAATAAAGAGATGCCGACTGTTTTTGCTGGCTTTTAGTTTTTATACGATTTCAATTGTGCTCGTATAAACTATACTTACAGCCTTGATTTTTTAGTACATTTTTCATCTATCTTATAAGTGATATTTCTTATGTCCATTTGTCCAATTTATTTTGGCGAATTCATAATCAACTAATTATCATTGTTTTTAAATATATCTACCTACCATTGCAGAAACAATTGAAAAACGTCAATATCAACAAATATTTTGTGATAGTAGTTGTAAATAATTACGTATTCCAATAGAGAAAAACGTGATATGGTTAAAGTGTATTATGCAATAAATACATATTCAATACTAGCCCTTGACCAGTATCATAAACTATATCCTGAAAGAAGACAGCCGGAACGTACGACTTTCGACACTTAGATGAAAATGTGATGGAGTTCGGTGCTTTTAAAAAATCGAGACAAAAATATGGTAGCAGAATATCCGAAAATATTAGAGAAAATATTCTTCAAGAGGTACGTTTCTTATCAAGTTAATCACTAATGGTCATGATGATATTTGAATTATATCTTCACATTAAATGGTACTTTGCATATTAGTGTCGAATATTAATGGGAATTATCTTCGAATATTTTTCGTATTTTAGAATCGGGAATGTGTTGACACTAAAGTGATCAGGTGAGCTCTTAATCGAGTGACTGTTTTTTTTTCATTTTTAGATAACAAATGAGAGAACTAAATCGAGACGACAAATAGCATCTGATATTAATTTACCTCAGACTACAGCCTCTCGAGTTCTAAAAAATGAAAGATTCAAATGTTATAAACTCCATGTTACACAAAAATTGCTTCATGGTGATAACTTAAGGCTAATGAAATGGTGTAATTGGTTGTCCAGTAGGATACAAGAAAATCCAGAATTTTTAGATTAGATACTATGGACCGATGAGTGCACTTTTACTAGTTGCAGCTTATTTAACCGCAATAATGAACATATTTAGGCTAGAGAAAATCCAAGGAAATATAGAGAAATCAGGCGGCAAGGAAGATTTTCGGTCAATATATGGGCTGGAATCAAAGGTGATACAATTTTCGGACCTTACATTTTTGTTGCAACGCTAAATGCTAAGAGATATTTAGATTTCCTTCAAACAGATTTTCAAAATTTTGTTAATCAAAATCCTTTGGTTTAACTTCAAACAATGTGATTCCAGCATGATGGAGCGCCGCCTCATAATACCAGAAACGTTTGCGCATTTTTAAACAATGAATTTCCTAGGGAACCACGGCGTAGTCAGATGGCCGGCACGATCACCTGACCTACCGCGCCTGGATTATTTTCTATGGGGCACCTTAAAACATCGAGTGTATAAAAACGAGGTCAACAGTATTGAAGATTTAAGAAACACAAAATACATGAGGCATTAAGACCTATTCGAAGAAGGGATCTGAGAATAACGATGAATAATATGAAAAAAAGAATTCAAAAATGCATTGCCCAGGATGGTAACCTTATTGAACATTTGTTGTGAAAAATAATAATTAGTATAAAATATCTTAGTTTTTAAGTTTTTTTTTATGTTGTTGTGCATTAAACCATTATTTTCCATAGTAGGTATTATTTCAATTATTATTCGAAAAAGTAACACTACAGATTTAACTCACTTGATGCTATCGAATTGAAAATACGGAAGGAGTGATTATCACTTGACAAAAAAATAAATCGTTGGATTCAGAATGAAAAATAGTAAAAAGAAAAAAATCATGTCCGTTTTTGCAAGGGTATGTATATTTAAAAGAAACGATAATATAATTAGTTGAATTCGTCAAAATAAATTGAATAAATGGACATAGCAAATTAAAATTGCAGTTTAAATGGGTAGGTATTTGGAAATATCATTTATAAGATAAATGAAAAAAAGTTACAAAAAAAATCAGGGCTGTAATTAAGCGAATTCAATAACCTAACAATTTATTTTCAGTTTTGGAGATGAAAATGTTGTTCAAATCATCGAGTATCATAGATCATTGGAATCAGGATAAAAATTCTAACGAATAAAAAAAATATACCAGGTCTGTATTTGAAAAAACAAAGTTGATGGTGGCCCCGATCTGAGGAAACGTCGTATTCAAAATGTTTTAATGCCATATTGTAGTGCACAAAAAGTCGCAATGAAGAAGTTCTTTCAGTTTTTTTATATCTTTTGAAACAAAGTAAAAAAAATTAAAATTAAAACTCAAAATTTTGGTTTTTCTGAAATATCTCAAAAACGAATGAGGATTTTCTCGATTTCTTTATGTCATGTTATTGAACATAAAATTGTGCAACTTTGCTTCTCCAACTCTCTATCTCTTACATTTCCGAGATTCCAATGGTGGGGATCGAATTTGACTCGCATTGTAGTGCAGTCAATATGGTGTAAAAATTCCCTTGACCTGGGCAAAATTGCAACACAAATGATTCTTTTTGCATTCTATTGTGAAAAGTGTCTATTTTAACATATTCAAAATCCCCATTAATTCTGGTGCAGGAAATCGGTCAAAATCCAAGATGGCGGCTGAATTTTGTATTTTTCATTACAAAATAATTTATAACTGTGTATAACTTTGTATTTATAAGGTGTAACTTGGCAAAAATGTTTAAAATACAAAGATAAAAGCATAAAATAGGTATTGAATAGGTAAGATAGGTATTGAATCACTCAAATTGCCTATTATACATTAGAGAAAACTTTATTACACATTAGACTTTCAAAAACAAAAAACCATTATTTCAAAGTATGGGTTATTTTCCTTTATTTAACAAAAATTAAAATGATTTGGCTGTTTTTTCACAATTCATCATAATCTTCATCTCTACTTTCCATTTCTTCATCTTCTATTCGCTGCGGACTATTTTCACAATTTATTTCTTGACACTGACCACATGAACTGATACATTCCAAACCATTCTTTCGGCAACTACATTTCATGGCACCACAGCCGGTTTTGCAGTTACATCTTACTATGCGTAATATACCTTCAGGTGCTGGTGGCAAATCCATTTCTTTCGGTACATACATATTATCATGTATACTCCATCCCCACTCTGTTGGGTTCAAGCCTTCTTGCATTTGCTTCCATATACAAATTTGCAAATATGCACGGAGGCTATGGTACTTAACAGCTGATTCCGTTGGGGGAAGGTTTTGCCTTCGATACTTTATCAATAATAGTTCTATACCTAAGTGTATTTAGTGTATCATCTGGATTTCCACCAAAAATACATACCATTATCTTCTTTCCAAATTCTTTAACCTGACTGGGATTAAGGTTTGTTGAGCTGAACGATAGTGCAAGTTCACGAAAGTATTGATCTTCAACAACACGTTTGAAAACTGATTGCTTTCCAATATGGAATATTCTGGAGGTGCTGTCACATCCTGTATACGAATGTATAAAGAATAGACTGTTCGCTAAGTCATTTCCGAGCGAATATCTAATGGCATTGATATCATAAATGTTATTCTGTTTGGAAGGTTTTTTATCACTTCTGAAAAACAGCTTGTGGTATGCTTGATTACACCAATAAATCAGCAATACCAATAGGGCAGTGTCTTCTTCTATCACTGTTGTATTTTTAATTTTTGAAGATTCCACTGCAGTTTTAACAATGTCAACATCAGCATCATCAACTGCATGAATTACTGAACATCCCTATTGTCGTATTTCATCAGCGATTAGAGTAATTATTTTCTGCTTGTTTCCCTTATTAGTGAGAAACATTTCCTTACTTTCTGTGAATGTCATATCTGGTGTGAAATAACGAAATGTAAAATATATAAAATTATTAAATTGTATTTAACGATTCGTATGAAGGTAATACAAAAGTACAATGTAAATGGCATGCTTTAGTACATAATAAGACCTATTTTGAATGCACATTTTTTTCCAAAATGGTGGCCTTTAAATATTTGAAAACTAAATACCTAATTATTTAAATGGCCGCCATTTTGAAAAAGAAATTAAGTAAAGTCAATGGTTATTTTTTATACTTTTATCTTTGTATTTTAAACATTTTTGCCAAGTTATACATTATAAATACAAAGTTATGCAAAGTTATAAATTTTTTTAATAAAAAAAAATTCAGCCGCCATCTTGGATTTTCACTGACTTCCTGAGCCGGCATTAATGGGGATTTTGAATATGTTAAAAAAGACACTTCACACAGTATAATGCAAAAAAGAATCATTTGTGTTGTAATTTTGCCCAGGTCATAATTTATTTTTACTGCACTATTGTACATTCCCTCGGGAAGTACATCGACCTCGGTGCGTTATTATCCTTATAACACCCTTGATATCTTAATATCTATAATAGTCCGGCAATGTCACAATTCACAATGAGTGATAAAACCAGACACTATAGAAATAGTCATTATTACTTTGTAAACATTGTTAAAATGTTCTTGTCATTTTTTACACCTAAGCGTTTTTCTAATATGTTTACATATTAAGTAAGTAAAATACCATTGTAAAATGAATTTAACAATTCTTTAGAAAATTTACGGCAATGAATCACACACGAATTCCGTCAAATTACTACAGAATGTCCGACAACATTTTGACCAAAACTTTATTATTGTATAGAAGTTGATGGGGGACTGGGGGGCATTTAGAACATTTAATCAACTAACACGTAAGTCGTCTACTTTATTGAGTACTAAATGGAGGCGAGCGTAGATCCGACTTGACATGCTTAAAATTTGACATGAAAAGCAACGGTAGTAGCAGTCAGTAATTTGGTTGGTAACTGGTGAAACTCAGCGACCTTGTCCCGTTTTACAACGTCTTGCATATCTGCGTATGCAATCTTAGGTGAAGGTTGTGTAGATGTGATATCCCACATAGCATTTTCATATACCATACATATACTATACATATTCATTAAGTACGTGTGGATATTTGATGTATGTTCAAAATTTATTCACGTGTGTTATATGAACGTGAAATACGACATACATCTGTCCGGCATATGTACCTTCCAATCAAGTAGCAATTATGTACACGTGGACTTAAATTTTACATTATATGGACCAAAACTGATTATAATTATCTCTATATACCTACAGTACTTCCTATACTACTACTAATTGGTAACTACTGTACTTTCTTTGTACGTAGACTTCCCACTAAACAAAAAAGCATTGCGGGTTTGTAACATTCTTGGTATTTCGGTCTATCAGTTTAGTTTTAAGCTCTAGGGAGTAGTATTATTGCATTATATTCATAGACCTAGGATTGTATTAAATTAAAAACTCACCTTGTCTGGGTGTCGTGTCTTTGGATTTGTAGCATGACGCCTTACTAACTGAGCCATTTGGAGCCGTATTAAATTGAATAAGATTTACAGGAAACAACTATTCAGTGGACAAAAGCCCCGACCTGCGCTGAATTAAACCTGTAAGTATTGTTTGGTAGCTAAGATTATTCGTCAATTGTTCACTAGACATAGACCGGTTTCGAACTTGTTATGTTCTCGTCAGTATGCCAAAAATAATGGAAAATACAAATAATAATAGCAAACTAAGGTTACCATCTACCAAACAAGATTTGCAGTTCTAATTCAAAGCAGGTTGGGGCTTTTGTCCGCTGAGTAGTTGTTTCCTGTAAATCCTATTCAGTATAGTTTAGCCCACCAGGGTAGAGGTCGCAGCTGTTGGTACCTGCTTTGCAGGTCATTATCAGTCACTAAGACACTAGTAGCACTGACCACCAGAGATACAATTATCACTCATTATGTCCTTATTAAATTGTTTGTTAAATAAACAATAAACTCGTATCAAAAACTGCGTTTTGAAACAAATTAAAGTTCTAATATAATAAGAAAAATATAAATCTGATTTTTTCGCAAACACACCTATATATTGCCTTGTGATCACCATAAGAAAAATATAATTTAAATTTTACTATTTTACTACATACCAACCTGTTGGAACCGCATTATGCCACCAAAATAAACAATTTTTCATAAAATGTGGTCCTCTCTCGATTGTCGAGGTCTTGGCACTTAAAACTGACACACCCTGTATAATTAAATTTATTTTTAATAACTAATTTTGATTCTTTTTTAATATTTGAAACCATTTTAAAAATCAAATAAAAATACAAATATAATATAAATATTTTTGAAACTTACACAAAACCAATTATTAAGGAAATTTAAATGTACAAAATTCATATTAACAGAGACAAATCTCTGACACCAGTTTAATTGTCTTGAGACATTTTCCCCCTTCTACTTTAAATGGCCTTAGCTACTAAATATTTTGGTCTATGTTGAAAACTTCAAATAAATATTTTATTTTTAAATTCATTGTCCCACAAAGATAAAGTTTAATGATAAATTGTATGCATAAAAGTCAACTGATGCTAATTATAGTCCCTGACAACTGCAAGTTGATCAACAAAAACACAGAAATCAGGTTAAACTTAACTTGCTCTACGTTCTCATATACGAGTATAACGTTTATTCAGAGAAACTACTACTTTACAATAAAATTTATTTGTTTTTCACTCACATAAAATAAAATGTAAAATCTTTAAAATAATACGTTTTATTGGAAATAATAAGAACAACTATATTTGGTTTGAATTCAATTTACAGTTCCTTTATAAAAACAGCAAACTAATATTCATAAATATAACGCACTGTGAATACAAAATTTGGAGATTATGAGTTTTTTTTTATAACCATTTTATTTAACGTTGACCTATTTCCTCTACCAGCTTTTCATCTACGGAGTCGAGCTACCACCAACCTGTAAATTTTGCTGAACCTCTTCTACCGAAGAATAGGTATTTTTTACTTGTCTAACATCTAATAGACAAGGAACTTACTATTTTACATCTCCACCGAAGGATGGTATATCATCTACACAACCCTTACCTAAGATGGCATAGCTTCTGCATATACGATAATATATGTCGCTAATAGACGGGCAAGGTCGCCGCGTTTAACTTAAGTTACCCACCCAAATTAGGGGACGTGTATAAAACGCGTGAAAAGGGAGGAGAAGATCCACCAAAGCGTCACAAATTGGGGGGAGTTGCCGTTATCATACGTCACGTGAGAGGAGACACGAAAATCAGTTTTTCTGCTTTTTAATTTGTTTCGTAAATAAATATACATTTTTAAGAAAAATTACCTAACAAATGAATTTTACCTCAAACGCAGTAATTGTGAAGATGCTTATTTAAGGTACGCTTTTTTTAATTTGAGAATTTTGCAATTATTTTTATCTTTATATAAGGTAATGGAAATATAAAATTAATAAAAAAAAATTGATAACATTGCCATTGGGGGGTCACTATCTGTCCTGTCACGGAGTCACGTGACGTGCAAGGAGGGATTTCACGAAACGCCATGGCCTGTCACAGATGGGGGGGGGGTCAAAATAGCCGAAAAATTCGTTACGCGTCTTATGGATGGCCTTACTGACTGCGAATACCGTTGCTTAACTTTTCGTATCGAAATACTAGAGGGCGCTATTTTCAGCTATTTTGAACCCACCCTCGCGTGTCTGTGGTAGGCCATTGTGTTTCGTGACCCTCTAGATGTCACTTGACAGGCCAGATAGCGACCCCCCCCTCAAACGTAGGAAAGTAGTGTAATTCATTTTTTTTATTTAAAGTTATTTTTCTTTACTCTATGAAGTAAAGATTATAAATAATTGCAAAATTCTCAAATTAACAAAAAAGCGGACCTTAAACACAAACCTACACAATTACTGCGTTTGAGATAAAATTCATTTATTAGATTATCGATTTGTTTAGGATATTTTTTCTTCAAAATTTATATTTATTTAGGAACAAAATTAAGGAGAAAAACAGATTTTCTAGTGTTTCCTGTCACGCGACGTATGAGATTGATTCCCCATGTGACATTTTGTGACGTTTTGATGGATGCCCATCCCTTAACTACGTCAGCGTTTTATGGTCGGCTCCTTAGATTTTGAGTTACTCATAGCATTAGACTCCTATGATGTCCTACTATCTTAATGTAAAATCAACATAACTCAAATCGCTATAGCTTTGAAGGCTATAAAAACATTCGTGTTGAATTAGGTAACATTGTGAAAACATGTCCATGCATGTTATGTCTTGCAGTTCCTATTTTAAACAAGTAACTATATACCTACAAGTTCATGCAGGGTCATGCGCGTCTTTTAACTATACGTCTTATTTTATTTCAAAAATAAATATGCTTTTTTTAAAAAGGTGTTTTAATACTTTTCTAGCTTTAAAACATAACAAACCACAAAGATCAAATTTAAATTGCATATTACTTAGTTTTAGTTAGGGAAAATTTATATTAAGTGAGAATAATTAATTTATCAATATTTGGTTCACATTCAGGGGGCGAAAATGCCGCTCTCAGGTTCGCCGCCTCGGACAGGGGTCCGGGTTGTCCGCCTTTAAAGCGGGCCCTGATTTCCAGTAAATCATCTTTATACAAACGTATGTCGAAATATGTTCAAGAAACAAATTTCCTAACATAGTACATTGTCCTTTTTTAAAATATTCCCGTAAAACTAAAAATCTCTAGGAAAGTATCACGTCTGTACCATATTCGCCAGATTTTAATGTATTACCCACAATATCATTGAAAGTTTCAAATATGAAATTTGCTTAATTTCGATTTTTAATTTATCATAAACTACTGTGAGGTCGATGGAGGTAATTGTAATTTAGGGGTGCGTGTGATACTTGCAGATAAAATTATATTCATTGACAAACCAGAATTCTGCTGCCACTAACACGTAATATGGTATTGATTAAAATTTCATAGAAATGACATAACAATCTTCATATTTTAGGTATACGAAAGTGAAAATAGGTCTGAAGTCTGAACTAATCCAGACTGAAAATTTGTAGCTAAATAATCGCTTTAAATAGCGACGATTTTACAGGAGACTTTCATGTTGTGAGTGCAGATCTTATAGTACAGTAAATTTTTTATTTAAAATTAGGCCATCGAACTCATCTATTACAACGGAATCAAGACCAAACAAATTGAGATGAAGAATGGAATTACACTGTTTTTAGTGACAAGCCTCTTCCGTGTATGAACCCTTCATGGATGCCAGAAAGTTTGTTTACGTCAGTTGAAACGGTGTATTTCACAATTTTTCATAAGAAGAAACTGTCCTGAAGTGGGTTGGAACTTTTGATGTGAAGATAACACTGACGTAGTTTTCCACAAAACACCATATACGGCACTCAATGCGCTTTTTGCAAACCAAGTTGACACCATCTGGAGATGATTTAAACTCGTTTTAATCATTTCTCTTGGTTGGTGAAACGCGCGTCGAGTGCAGTATATTGTATTTTGGTGTTTCGTGGAAAACTACGTCAGTGTCAAAGATACTGTTCTTAATATAGAGGGGAATAGGGTGCCACATAACAGGTCATTTTTAGTGTTCATCCCAATCTCACTAAACGTTGCTAATTAAAAAAAAAATTATCTAATTATATCTGATGTCAAAATTCTTCCTTGGCCAGCAAGGTCACCCAATCTTTCTCCGATCGAGATGTATGGGGCATAATTCCCGAAATGGAGCCGGGCTGCACAGTTGCAATCCAAGAGTGCAAATATCTTCAAGCCTGGGAGTCCTGCCTAAAAGATAGTTGCATTAGTCATGCAACAATCTTTTAGGCGGAGGTTCACGTCATTGAACTGTGTATGGAAGTTAGAACAAACGCATCACAAGCGCAAATTAATAATTTTTTTTTTTCAGACAGCCAAGCAGTTCTCAAAGCACTTGGCTGCTTTCGTTGCTACTCTGAAACTATATGGAACTGTCAGAAAGTTCTAACCCAACTGGATAAAAATAACAGAGTAACTCTGATCTGGATAATCAGCCATTCTGGAATGGAAGGTAATGAAATAGATGACACTCTAGCCAGGAAGGGTCACCGTACACAATTCATCGGACCAGAACCAGTACTTGACACATCATTAAGTACTGCGAGGGCAACCATCTTGGCCTGGGCCGAGAGTGAAACACTCTGACAAAATATACCAGGATAAGTCCATTCAAAGACGTTTATAACATATCCCTTGAAATCGAGAAGAAATAAACTATTAGAGCTAAACACGTTAAACCTAAGGATTCTAATTGGCCTTTATACTGGGAACTGCAAACTACATCACCATCTACACAAAACTGGACTAGAGAAAAACGCCGAACGCCGTCTCTGTCTGAAGGATGATGAAAAAGCAGAGCACGTTCTATATATCTGTCTTGCTGCAGAAAGAATCCAGTTCTCACTATTTGTAGTCTAAGAGTTAGTGGCCTCGACAACATACGAATTTCGACAAAGCTGGAAATATGCAAAAATGTTAGTTTAGATCGCCTCAAAGAAGGATTGGCATGTATGGCTGAAGGACGTCAGTGCGGTGAGCACCATTGAATTTTAAAAATGGGGAAAAATGCAAAATTTTATTCATTTCGACAAAGCTGAAATTTGCAGTAATGATAGCTAGTACCATCCTATTAATGAAACAAAAATTGCCATACCGTTTGATTGGTGGAAACTATCTGCCATATCAGGTCAAAGGTTGACGTTTTGAGGTGAAATTTACTTATTCCGACAAGACTGAAATTTGAACAGTACCTTCGAAAAATAAGTAAAAGACGATATGCAAAGAGCCATACCGATTGGGTGGTAGAAAGGGGGTGCCATACCATAAAATTGATTTTGATGTGTGTGAGAGATAGGGCCTTATGAAGTCCCGCGCGTACGAGAGAGAACATTAATGGGAACTCCGCTATTTTTAAAAATTCAAGGGTAGTCAGCCCACTGACGTCCTTTAGCCATACCGGCTATTCCTTCTTTGAGGAGATTTAAACTAACATTTTTTCATATTTCCAGCCTTGTTGAAATTCGTATGTTGTCGAGGTCACTAGCTCTTAGACTATTGGTAGTGAGGCGTGATAAGCTGACGACTGGGTTGCTTATATAAGTCCCCTACTGAATTTTTAGTAACTTTGGTATTTATAGGTAGCTATAAATCACTAATTATGCTAATTTCAGAATAAAAATCAAAAATACCTATCTTAGTCAACTTATACAATTTTTTCTTTAAATTGAAGAGAACGCTCCGAAAACAATGTAATTCAGGAACAACGCAGAGTTGTTCCCTGCAATATTGCAATTAACTTTCGTTCTAAACTTTTTCTGCCATCTCTTAAAATAAACTAATTATAGGCGATTGAAATTATAAATTTATTGTATTTTTTCTTCTGGATTTAACAGTTGGGTTTAATTAAATGGTATTTTTTTTAACAAAAGTTAAGTAGAAGTTAAAATTTCATCATACTCGTAGTAATGGTCAAGGCAGGTATAGTTAAAGTAGACATTTCAATTGATATGCGACAAGTGAATAATAATCTCTTTTTGGTATGTGTTGGGCAATTCAAATAAAACCATAAATAATGTTCCATTTTGCGTATCGCACCTAGGCAACAAATAAGGTAAGAGCGAGGGAGCCTAATAATTAAAATGTCGGTATACCAACATATTTACGGTGACACAACAAGTAAAAGTTAATTTCGCAAATACCTTTACCGCCCGCGGATGCAATTTCATTAAATTATGTCATAACAACCGATATTGTTCCGATTATATAATCTTCTTTATGGACCAAATACTATTATTAATAACAAGGAACAAGGATATAACAATAAAATGTTTAATAATTCTTCCTATTTCTTTGTTGGTTTTATTTTAGGTTTAACTCGCCACATTATGTACAGCGTGGTCAAATACTATGTCATCAGAATTTATTGTTTGTAAACATACAGGGTGTCCCGTAATAACGTGCAACAAATTTAACTGGAAATTCCCTGTCGAAAATTAAAGTGGGTTCTTCATAGCTAGGTGGATGGAAGAATTTCGTTAGATGCGTTTTGGTTAATAACCAGGATGTGCCAAATTTCGTCTTTTTTCGATTAGGTTATTTTGAGATAGAAATTCAAAAACCGTTTTTTGGTACACCCCTTTAAGGGAATATAGCTGGACAGGAAAGGGTTATTTAAAAAAAAATTTATATGAAGAACCCATCTTAATTTTCGACAGGGAATCTACAGTTAAATTTTTTGCGCGTTATTACGAAACACCCTGTAAATGTCAAACGACTAGATAGCTAAGAATAATCCTATGCTGTTATTAGAATTTCGCTGTTTTTGACACAAATTGATGGTTTTTTTCTGAATATTATCGACAAAATATTCAGAACGTTGGGAATCTTATTCGATTGATTGTAAAATATTTTTTTATTGATTTTCATTATATGAACTAAACATAATTCAAAATTTTATCTCAAGTGTTTCTGTTTAAAATTATGATTTGGGAAATACAGATAAATCGTGAGTTCAAATAACAATGACCACATCTTTAATACTGATGATAACTAAAGCCCGGAGCTGAGGGGTACATTGAAGACCCAGTAAACACCAAAATATGGGTCTTTACTGGGCTTTTACCGGAAAATTATCTAATATTATACTATCTGAACATTAAACAATTAACTAACTTGACAGATATTACTATTCAGTTGATGATATCAGGTGTAAATACAAAAAAATGCATTTAAATGTAACTTTTATTTTGTTACATTAAAGGAAAACACAAGACAAACAAATAAGTATATGTATGTATATGTATCTGACTAAACAAATATAAAAATAAAATAAGACATTGTCAAGTAACGCATAAAAAACTGTTAAAATCAAACATTTTATCAATTTTGTGAACTGTATACCTACCCGATAAGATTACAACAAACTACTGTAGTGAATCGCTTATCGATAAGCAGTTTTACGCAAAATGTACAAATGCAGATTATACAGTACACGAATTGGATGATTACAATATCCAGATGATGTAATATGACAGTTTCATTAAGTGTATAAATAGCTTTTCCGTTTCACAAACTGGATAAAAAAAGTGACCAGATTGTGAAAAAGACTTTGATTATACGATCTGGTTCCAGTTCGCGAAGTGGATGTTCATTTCATGAAATGGACAATTACGCTAAATGGATGCGACACACTACCAAGATGTGGAAAGTCATTGTTGTAATTATTGAACATTGTAATTAAGCCTGAAATATTGGCAGTCACTAAGAAAGGGGGTCACTGAATGTTTGGTCTTTCCGTTATTATTATTAGACCAATCAAATTAAGCAATAATCAGGCCCACTTTCACGATAATTTCCAACCATTCCCGACCAATACCATTCGATTCAGTATGTTTTTGAATTCTCATGGCCAATTTTGCCGTACGTTATATAAGCAAGAATTTAATTTATAAACAATTAAAGTGAAAATGATGAAAATCGATGTTTCTGAATGTTCAACCTCAAATGCTGCGAAAACGGCAACAGATAGAGAAAAATTGCTCAGAAAATTTTTTATAGAGCGTTCAATTCCCTTCAAAAAAGTCCGCGACGGCATATCTCTACGATGAATAGTTAAGGCGTTACAATGAGTTAAATGTTTATTATTATAGATTTATTGGGGTCAAAATAAAATAAGAAGGTTTAGTGCCATATCCCCAAAAAACAACTATGCAGCTGCGGACACGTTGTTTCGGAGTTATTGCCCCTCATCAGCGTAGCGTAGCTAAAGAATTGGATCTAGGATGAGATAGATCAGGAACAAGAACTAAAATAAAGCTGGAAAGTACAGTACACAGTACTCAATTAGTGCATTCATGTTCCCATGTGCCACAATTTGGGCCTCAATGATCACAGTCAACACACAGAGCTCTATGTGTACTGCCCGTTTCCACCTGGCAAATACAAACAAAATAATATAGATTTATTGGGGTCAAAATAAAATAAGAAGGTTTAGTGCCATATCCCCAAAAAAACAACTTAGATCCTAGATCCAATTCTTTTGCTACGCTACGCTGATGAGGGGCAATAACTCCGAAACACGTGTCCGTAGCTGCATAGTTGTTTTTTTGGGGATATGGCACTAAACCTTCTTATGTTTATTATTTTTCTACTGCGTACTGGTCAGCTGTATACGCAACGCGTATCCACTTTTTTCCACATAAGAAACAATTTTCTTCGAAATTAAATTGCGGCACACTTAAACGACGTGGGTATCGCTCTTTTGGAATTCCAGAGCCAGGCTTCAAATTATCTTTTGAGGAATACGATTTTCTACACTTATCATGAACAGTAACTTCATTAACATTTTCTATTTGATTCCATTTCTTATCCTCACGTTTCTTGCTGTTTTCTATAAACGATTCGATTCCCCTTTTGTTTTACTGTTACAGTCTTGCCCATTTGCAGAGTTCCTTCACATATAAAACAATTTTCTTCTAGCGACATTTTTGATCGGTTTATTTTATATTAATCAACAGCACAACCACAATGATAATGTAAAAATTGCTCACAACCAGTACACTGTATAACTGCGTTATAACTGCGACGACTATTAGCATCAAACTGAACAGCTCATAACTTAATGATAATTTATCTTATAACTTAATAATAATTTTCCAGGTCTTTGAGTATGCATAAAAGTATATAATAATTATATCTAGACCAAAAAAGTGATAAATACATTTGCTAACGTTGTAAAAATAAGAAAATTATGAAAGATTTACAGCAAGTCTACTTTCAAATGTTCTGCGCAGGCGGCCATTACGCGGCATACGAGTCTGTTGATCGCGCATGCGCGTTACTTGTACAGCTGCCTGATATATAGCAGAAAAATAATAAATATTTAACTCATTGTAACGCCTTAACTATTCATCGTAGAGATATGCTGTTGCGGACTTTTTTTGAAGGTAATTTAACGCTCTATAAAAAATGTTCTGAGCAATTTTTCTCTATGTGTTGCCGTTTTCGCAGCGTTTGAAGTTGAACATTCAGAAACATCAATTTTCATCATTTTCACAACTTTAATTGTTTATAAATTAAATTCTTGCTCATATAACGTACGGCAAAATTGACCATGAGAATTCAAAAACATACTGAATCGAATGGTATTGGTCGGGAATGGTTGGAAATTACCGTTTTGAAAAACCCTTAATTTTACTGGTCTATATCTTTTAAAAATAAATTACATAATAATACGTTAAAATTTGGCTTTTTAATTAGTCTAAGTGAAGCAGGAACAAACATTTTGTGCCACCCTCTGTCAAGACCGACTGTTTTTTCAGGCTATTCTGTCTTCAATTACGAAATTCGAGGTAATTTTGATTACATCTATTTTTCTAAAAATAATTGTGTTTTAAACAATATTCACATCAATATTGAAATTAACTAGTGATGACAGTGATCACCTTGTTACAACTTTGGTATGTCCTCAATGTTGATAATAAAACAATAATTTGACATTCTTCTATCGGCGACAATTTTTGTTTTGTGGGCGTTTGTCATTTAGTGACATTTTCTAATACTATAAATATGCCGACAAATTGTTTAATCCATCCTGACTGGTTTTGCTATGTGTGTGGAGAACTAACTTTTCACAGCCAGCGACGAAATGTTATTTGGATTTTTTGGGTTTTCCGGTGACCCATCAAGGCAAATCCTGGGTCCCACATATCTGCTATCTAACATGTGTAAGACTTCTGTCGGATTAGGCAAAGGGATCTCGACATATGCCTTTCATTGTGTCAATGATTTGGACGGAACCAACAGATCATGTAAGTGATTGTTATTTTTGTCTGACTACTATAAAGGGTATAACAACTAAGTCCAAACACACTATCAAGTACCCAAACCTACCATCAGCACAGAGAGCAGTCCCACGTAGTGCGAAATTACTGGTTCCAACACCTCCAAATTCTTCAGAAGTCAGGAACGTAAATCAAGTCAAGAATGTGATAAATTGGAGTGTGACCCAACTTATCAACCAAGTACTTCGAAAGAACTGCACTTATTGACACAAAGTGACCTAAATGACTTGGTACGTGATATGAATTTATCTTAAAAACAGGCGGAGCTACTGTGGTCTGGATTAAATAGCTGAATTTACTTTACCACGATACAAAAATTTGCTATTTTCGAAATCGTATGATGAATTTAAACCATGTTTTTCTCAGTCGGGTGACTTGGTTTATTGTAATAATATTTGTGCAGTTATGTATTTATTAAATTCTGAATATGATTCTAGTGACTGGCGATTGTTTATTGACTCCTCCAAAGCCAGTTTAAAAGAAGTGTTAATGTTATTACACAATGGAAACAAACTTTCTTCGATGCTTGCAAGATGAAAGAATCTATGAAAAATTAAATTACTGCTGGAAAAAATCGAGTACAGTAAATAAAACTGGAAAATTTGTGGAGACGTAAAATTCGTTGCTTTCTTGCTTGGAATGCAGCTTGGCTATACGAAGTATTACTGTTTTATTTGCAAGTGGGACAGTAAAGATAGAAAAAATCACTACATTAAGATAGAGTGGCCCAAGCGTACATCACTTACTCCAGGACAGAAAAATGTTAAATATGCACCACTAGTGAATCCAAAAGATGTACTTTTACCACCCTTGCACATAAAACTTGGCCTCAAAAAAATGTTGTAAAAGCAATGGAGAAAAATGGTTACGGATTTTAATATCTAAAAGAAAAATGTCCCTTAATTAGTGATGCAAAAATTAAAAAGGGGATATTTGTAGGTCCACAAATAAGGGAATTAATGAAGAATAAAAGTTTTGAGCAAAAATTGAATGAAATTGAAAACCCCGCCTGGAGCTTTGTGAATGTCGTAAAAAAAATGTTGAGTAACCACAGGACAGAAAATTTATTTTTAATAAATTTAATATTTTAATAAATGAACTGTTGACAATATATAAAGCTTTGGAGTGCAATATGTCGTTAAAGATACATTTCTTGGACTCGTATCTGGATTTTTTTACCGAATTCTGGGTTTCTATTGATATTATAATAACAATTGTTTATATTCAACATGAATAATTGTTTCATTTTCAATATTGATATAAAAATAGTGTCACAGGAATTTCAACTTCATTTTTTATTGAAAACATTTCAATAATAGGCTCATTTAGTGAAATATTATTTTTCCTATTATTTTTTTTCAATTTTCATTTACTGTTTCATGTATAAACGGCCTCAAAAGAATATCAAGTCGATTGAACGAAAAATGAGGAAGATATTTATATTTGAATAATCAAATGCATTTTCCGGCCGTGCCCGTCAGAGTGACGTCATCAGATCCTATTAAGTTCGCTCTCGAGAAATACACGGTAGCAGTATATGGTGGATACATTTAGGGTTTTAGTAGTTTTAAGTAGGTTAATTAAGGTATTTTGTGCCATTAACAATGTGTGATATTAATTACATAAAAAAAGATTCTTCTAATTTACTGGAAGTGAAAGTTAATACCGTTTGCCTTTGTTTTCTTAAAAACTCTGTTCGAGGAATAACACTTTGCAACGGTTTTCGGTTTTCCTGACAATCAAAAATATGTGGAAAAACACCAGGTTTTAATTTAATTACCACATTTTTTATTAACTTGAAATATGTTTAAGTTTTTAGAAAATATATACCTCTATAAGGAAAATCTAATTTAAATATTTCTGAGAGAATGTGTTAAAATATACGGAACGTCGCGGTCGACTTATCAAAACTTGGTTTTCTCCTTTCTGTCGACCTTAGGCCCGGTATATTCATCTTCTGGTGGTGTTAATTAACAAACAGATTTATATTATTTATTACGTCTCTACTTTTGCAAAAAACTGATCACAGAGAAGTATATTCTCATATGGAATAACTAGTTGTTCTGCAAAAATAGAGAAATTGTTTTGTATTGTAATAATTCGTTTAATGGACTGTAAAACACTTTTATTATATGAGAAGACAAGAGGGTAAATTACAATTCTTCGTAAAAAAAGAACAATCTTGTTATTATTTTTTCATAGCAACGATATTAATAAAATATTAAACATACACCTGGCCATGAAAGTACCTGATACTTTCATTAAAATTCGAGTTAAATCTAAACAATTTTAACAACAGTTATTTAACAACAATGTCCAGTTAGGAATCAATAGGTAATGCGTACACACGATTAATTGCTCGTGTTATCACACCACCATGAACATATATATGTCTACAAATCTTCTGATTCTGTCGCTGCCGGGATGCAGAGCAGCAACTCGACCTAATTGACAATTTAAAGGTTGAACCTTGTCAAACGTGCCGACCTTGATTAAATTTTTAAAATTCTGCCTCCACTTGACTCGAGTCTGGAGCTCCGAAAGGTACTCCTTCTGCCAGCGTGACCAATAGTGCTGCACCATAGCTTGAAGCTGCTGCCATCGTTTCAACCTATTTTCAGAGACGTCGCTAAGGCTAATTTCTGGAAAGGCTGTCATAGTCTTTTCAATCAGAAAATGGGCTGTAGTGAGCGCCATAATGTCGCTAGGGTCATCGGTTAGCGGACATAATGGTCTAGAATTTAAGATACCCTCAATTTGAGTGATTATGGTATTGAATTCCTCAAAAGTCAAGAGTTTATTACCCACAACGATTTAAATGACTCTTTGCAATTTTAATACCAGCTTCCCAAATTCCGCCGAAATTGGGCGATCTAGCTGGAATAAAATGCCAGGAAATTCTTTTTTTCAAGTAATTTATTAGAAATCTCATCAGTCTGGGACTTTAAAAATTCATAAACCTTTGACAATTCATCATGTGACCCAACATAACTAGTTGCATTGTCTTAATAAATATTGTTGGGACAACCACGCCTACCAATAACACGTTTTAGTGTAGCTAAAAAGGCGGCCATTGTTATTTCTGAAACGAGTTCGATATGAACTGCTTTAGTGCTCATACAAACAAATAGGCAAATATAAGTCTTTATCTCTTTGGCACCTCGCGATTTGCGATCTTTCACGAAAAAAAGGCCCACAAAAATCAGTGCCCACATTTGCGAATGGAGAATACACATTTACTCTCACATCAGGGAGATTACCTATTAAATAACTGAAATTAGTAGGATTCTCCTTAAAACCAACCATACATTTTTTAACTATAAACTTACATGCATTGCGTCCTGAAATCGGCCAATACTTTTCTCTAATAGAAAACAATAACATTTGAGCACTGCAATGAAGCAGTCTTTCATGCTCATTTTTCAAAATTAATTTAATTAAAATATGTCCATTCGGTAAAATTATAGGATAACATTTTTTAAAGGGTTCTTTAGTCGACCGCCGACTCTTATTAAATTCTCTTTCATAAAGGGATCGAGTGCCAAAATTTTGCTACTATTTTTTACTGGTTTATTATTTGGAAGGTTGCTATACTCGCACGGAAAAGACTGAATCTGTGCATTTTTAATCAACAAAACTAATGCTGAATCTATATCACTGGATGTTACAACGGCAATCTGTCGATTATCAAATTTAGATTTACAATTAGCAATAAATCTCAACATACAGTGTGGAAATTAAGTAACGCATAAATTCAGTAATTCCGTTGATATTAATTTTTTTGGAAAAATCTCAAAGGGGTATAGCGATTTTAACTTGAACAAATATTTTCAGTCTATTTTCAGTTTCTTATGTCATTTATTTTTTAAGTTATGACGTCATCGACTTTTTTTTAAATGACAACCTATATTTTTTATTATTGATTTTGGTAGTAGTTTTTATTCCGGTTCCGACCGTATAAAATTTTCAATATGTTATTATTTGAAAAAATCGAGAAAAACAGTCTTTAAGTTCAAATAATAAAAATTCATTAAATTGGGTAAATTTATCTAGTTGCCGGTGAATCACATTAGTTACAGCTGTCAGAATTACACAATTTGTAAATGTCACAATAGAGTAAGTGTTATTATTTTGATTCTTCTAAATTAGAAAAACTATTTTATTAATAAAAATGGTACAATTGAGCGACAAACAGAGAATTGAAGTGTTAATAATGATTGGTTATGGCGATAGAGCTAGAACACATCAAGAAGTGTGTCATCTTCTTAGAGAAAAATACCCGGATCAGCCCATAAATCAATCAACAATTAGTAGGATTGAAAAAAAAATTCGGGAACATGGGCGTTGTAAAGAATCTTCCAAAAACTGGACGTCCGGCGACATTAAATGAAGATGCACAACTTGATGTGCTACTAGAAATTGAAAACAATCCACTAGTAGAAGCATTGCTTTGAACCACACTACAGTTCTAAAACTTTTGAAAGTTCCATAATTCCACCCATATAAGGCGCACTTGGTTCATGAGTTGACAGAAGATGACTTTGATCGTAGGCAAGAGTTTTGTGAGCAAATGATGGAAATTTGCAAGCGCGATCAAATGTTTTCCCAGCGTGTTTTATTTTCGCATGAGGCAACATTTTGTTTAAATGGCCATGTCAATAGACAGAATTGTAGATATTGAGCTAGGGACAATCCCCATTGGATGCAGGAAAGTCATACCCAATATTCTCAGAGAGTTAATGTTTGGGCAGGAATTATTGGTGACAGAATTATAGGTCCATTCTTTTTTTGAAAACAATTTGACTGGAGATAGATACCTGCAATTTTTACAGTTGGAATTGATGCCTGCATTAGCTGCATTATTCCCCAATGCAAATAACACTGACCTACCAAATAATATAATTTGGTTACAACAAGATGGCGCTCCGCCTCGTTACGAAATTATTGTGCGACGCTACTTGGACCAAGTTCTCCCAGCAAGATGGATAGGGAGAAGAGGTCAGATAGAATGGCCGCCTAGGTCTCCTGATCTAACGCCATTAGACTTCTTTTTATGGGGGTACTTAAAAAGTAAAGTGTAGAACAATCGACCCAATAAATTAGACGATCTCAGGCAAAGAATTCAACATGAGATTAGGTTAATATCGCCTCAAACTATTCAGAATGTGAGAAATGAATTTTATAATGGTCTTGGTTATTGTCAAATGGTACAGGGTCGTCAATTTGAACATTTAGTGTAAATGTAATTTAACAACTGTTATTTCTGTGCATATTTTTGTGTTTGATGATATTGTTAGAGTTTTTTCTGGTTAATCAATTTAGTTTCTTTTTATACCAATGTTTGCATCACGAAGTTATCGTTGTTACTATGAATTGAACAGGTAATAAATTTCTAATTCGATTTTTCAACTATTTGTATAATTTCAAAATAAAAACGAATGTGCCGTCGATAACTTTCCGTCAAACTTAGGCAACTAGATAAATTTTCCCAATTTAATGAATTTTTATTATTTGAACTTTAAGACTGTTTTTCTCGATTTTTTTTCAAATAATAACATATTGAAAATTTTATACGGTCGGAACCGGAATAAAAACTACTACCAAAATCGATAATAAAAAATATAGGTTGTCATTTAAAAAAAAAGTCGATGACGTCATAACTTAAAAAATAAATGATATAAGAAACTGAAAATAGACTGAAAATATTTGCTGAAGTTAAGATCGCTATACCCCTTCGAGATGTTTTCCAAAAAATTAATATCAACGGAATACTGAATTTATGCGTTACTTAATTTCCACACTGTATAACATACAATGCGCAAAATTTTATTAAGAGAAGAAAACCTATTTATTAAATCAAGTATCAGATAACTACAATACAATGCGTACATTGTATTGCATTTGCATAAGAAATCGCACGTAATTCGGGTATGTCTTGATTAATATTAGTTTCTGGTAAATTCCAACTTGAATTATTTGTGGAAAACCATTCGGGCACATGCCACCATAATCACTTTCTTTTAAGATTTTCGCTGTTGGTCCGCGTGACAGAAAATCGGCTGGATTGTCTTCACTTTTTGTGTGGTACATTTAAATTTGTTAACGATTGAATATCGCAAATTCTGTTTGCCACGAATGTTTTAAATTTATTTGGATTCGTTGTTTTTATCCAGCATAATGTGATTGACGAATCTGTCCAATAAAAGTGTCTATCAAATTTTATTTCCAATGCTTTTATTGTTTTTTGAGCAAGATTAGCTAGCAATTGCGCACCCATGAGTTCCAAACGCGGTAACGTTACCTGACGTATAGGAGCCACGCGACTCTTAGCACATAGCAAATTCGAAACATGTTTTCATTGAGGCAATAAACACCGAATATAAATACACGCTCCATAAGCTTTTACTGAACTATCACTAAATTCGTTAAATTCAACTTCAACATATTGAGAAAAAATAGACTGTCTACGTATATTGAACTGACTGATATTTATTAAATCGTCATGAAAATTAAGCTATATTTTTCAAATGGTTGGGCATTTCAATATCCCATTCTAATTTTTCAAGCCATAATTGTTGCATCATCAATTTTGCAATGATAATGATAGGGCCTAATAAAGACAACGGATCATAAATTTGACATATGACAGAAGTACACTCCTTTTAGTTATTTTATTTTGTATTTTCCAATCATTAGTATTTACTTTGTATTTAATATAATCATTATTGGAATCCCAAAAAATTCTCAGAGTTTTATGTTGTTCATTTTCTCCAATATTCAGCAAACTAACTTCCAAAGTGTTATTAATATCAAATTTTTTGTAAGATATCTTTGTCATTGCATAGCCATTTTCGTAGGTCAAACCCTGCGGAACTTAAAATTTTTGAAATTTCGCGTTGTATCTGCAATAAATCGGTTTCTGTATCTGCCCCAGTCAATAAATCATCTATGTAGCAATCTGTTTTGATAACCTTACTAGTGACAGGAAATTCGACTTCATTATCGTAGGCCAATTGGAGCAAACATCTAACAGCAATATAGGGCGGAGAGGCAGTACCATATGTAACTGTATATAATTCAAAGCAGTTTAGCTCTTGCTAAATGAGAGCGTCAATAGATTTTTAGGTATTTACGATCATTTTTATCCACAAGTATGCATCTGTTCATCCGTTGTACGTCACCTGTCATCACGTACCGAAATCTCCGAAATATAGCTAATATAGAGAAGATATCCTATTGCAGGTGGGTCGGTCCAATGAATTGAGCATCATTTAATGAAATTCCTGATGTTGTTTTTGCAGACCCATCAAACACAACCCTGCATTTGGTAGTCAAACTAATAGATTTAACGATTACATGATGCGGCAGATAATACCCGTTATTTGTACTATCCTGAATTTCCGACATATGATTAAGCTGCTTATATTCTGACATAAAATTAACATAGTCCGATCTTAAATCTTTGTTTTATTAAGTTTTCTTTCGAGCACAACGAATCTATTGAGAGCAATTTCTCGAGAGTTCCCCAGCTTTTCTATAGATTTTTTTAAGGGAATTTTAGCAACAAATTTGCCTGACTTATCTCTGCGAGCAGTTTGCTCAAAGAATTTTTCACAGTACTGCTCCGATTCTGACAAAATTAATTTTTTATTATTCACCTCTTCCATCTCCCAAAATTTAATAATATTATCAGAGATAGATGTGTCAGAAGAAACAATATTTAAACAATTTATTGTTGAATATGCCTGTGAATTTAAATGTAAGTTGCCAGTAATGATATATCACAATTCTGAATTTTGGAGCACTGGTAAATTAGGACCTAGCCGTTCCTGCTAACTTTTTATTATAGACCAAAAAACATGTGAGCCAAGGAGAACATCAATTTCTTGTGAAACATTGAAACTAGGATCAGCTAAAATTAAATGGGAGGGGATTTTAGGCACTATCAAGTCAAATGCTAAAGGCGCAGATAATATTGATTTAAAAATGTTAACTTTAGTAACGCCATACTTAATTAATCACCTCACTTTCATAATTAATAGATGTCTCTCTACAGGTACTTTTCCTAAACTATGGAAATCTGCGAATGTTATCCCTGTACCTAAAAACTCCTGTCCCTCTGAAATGTCACATTTTCGGCCAATCTGCATTTTACCTACTATATCCAAAATTTTGGAGAAGATAATTTATGAACAACTTACACAATTTTTCGAGAAATTTAATATTTTGCCTGCAACTCAATCTGGCTTTCGAGCCAATTATAGCACCACCACAGCCTTACTGCATGTAACAGACGAATTATTTAGGTCATGTGATGATAACGAAAATGCTTGCCTTATACTTTTAGATTACAGTAAGGCATTCGATACCATAAATCATGCTACCCTGTGCTTAAAATTAAAATATTTTGGACTTAGTCCCAACACAATTTCCTTTTTCTCTAATTATCTGGCTAACAGATGTCAAAAAATTGTACTTAATAACATTTCTTCTAACTTCCGTACTGTCAATAAAGGTGTACCACAGGGCAGTGTTTTAGGTCCTTTGTTATTTTCTGTTTTTACTGCTGATTTTTCGATGTTTCTGAAACACGCTAATTCACATCAATATGCTGATGATTTCCAATTAATCTTTAGATTCTTGCTAAACGATCTTGATGCTGCAGTTGAAAATATTAATTTAGATTTGGCGCACATTTCGTTGGTGTCCCGTAACCATGGTCTAGTGTTAAATGAAGCTAAAACCGAATTGCTAGTTGTTGGTAGGCACAGGGAACAGGTTGTAAGTCATCCCCACTTCATCCTAAGAGTCAACAATAAAAGTATAACACCTAGTGATTATTGTAAGGACTTAGGAATATATATAGACAACAATTTAAGGTTTTCTAAACATGTCAGTCACGTAATTCAAAAATCTTACAGTAAATTGAAATCTTTATATATTCATAAGGACTTTCTTAGTCAAGAAGTGAAATTAAAGTTATGCGATTCTTTAATACTTAGTTACATAGCATATTGCGATACAGTTTATTGGCCAGCCATTTTGAATAAAGACAAAGAAAGTCTTCAAAAAGTTCAAAACGCTTGCTTAAGATTCAGTTATGGTCTAAGGAAGTTTGATCATATATCATCTAAATTTCTTGAATCTAAATGGCTAAACCTGGATGAGCGTTTCCAGCTTCATTTAGCTTGTATGGTTTATAAAATTGATAAACTCGAAACACCCAAATATCTATACGATAAGTTAGTGAAAGGTATCAACACTCATGAACTCGTTACTCGTCATCGGGAGTTGTATACTGTACCCAAGCATAGTTCGGCAAAATTTGAAAGATGTTTTACCTATAACGCAGTTACATTGTATAATAAGCTACCACATTATATTAAATCTTCCCCCTCTATTAACTCATTCAGAAAACAGATCAAATCCTTACTCTATACCAACAGAAATATGTAAATCTTTCGCACTTATTCTTGTGTATTTCTATATTTCCCATTTTATTTTATTTCTTTTTGCAATTGTTGATTAAATGGAATGGTTAGGTGTAAGAGCAACTATGTTGAACCTCGCCATTCCTGTAACACTATTCTGTTATTTATAATCCCTTAACATAAATAAAGACATTTTATTATTATTATTATTATTATTATTATTATATCAAAAATTGTTTGCCAAATGACAATACCGGTAATTTATCTGTAATTTTAGGCAGTATCAAGCAGTTAACATCCATACTAAAATCGCTACAAGTAGATCCTATGGTGATATTCACCTGACTACTTATGTTAGTCAGTGTACTTACTACCTACACTATTACGTGATTCATTTTACGTTTTTGTATGTTCAATTTAACACATATCCTCTCCGATATAAAATTACTTTCGGATCCACTATCTAGGAGCGCCTTGCACGTTATAAATGTTGAACCGCGTTTTATTTTAATAAGAGCTGTGCTTAACAAAACTTGCGACGATTGTGCTTCTGGTGATGATGACATCACATCAAGAGCCGACACATGATTACTTACGGACTGACTGTCTGCGTCATCGCTCGTTGATGCCACATTGTCAATGTTTTCAGAGGACTGTGTGTTACCTGAATTATTGCAATTAAATTTATTTTCATATGAATCAGAATGTAAAATCACATTGTAAAGCTTATGGCATTTATAACATTTTTGGAACTTACATTTCCAAGATGGATGAAATGACCTTAGACAATTTGAACAAAGATTTAATTTCTTTATTGCAGAAATGCGGTCATTAATCGACAAATTAAAAAATGCTTGACACTTGAAAATACTAGGATCTTTATTACAATAGTAACATGAGTATTTATTAGTCGAATTGACAGAAACATAATAATTGTTACTGGAATAATGATTTTTATTACAATTACCCTGTAATGATTTAAGTTTTTCAGATCTTGAAATTTTAAGATTCTCAGGTACTTCACATTTCAACTTCAAAAAACTATTTAAATCTTTTATCGTAGGTAACTCACTTTCATACTTAACAGATTATTAATCGGTCCCATTCATCGGTCTTTTCTCCTAAACTATTAAGAGAGCGCAAACGTTTTGTGATAGTATCCCTTAGATCCATATATGACTCTTTTGACAAACTCAGGTACTCAATTATAGCTCGAATGTAATTAAAAATTATAAGTTTTTTGTTTTCAAACCGATCTTACAAAAATTGCCATGCCAAATTGTAATTTGATCTAATAATCTCCATTGCATTTTTCTCTAAAGAAGACTTTAGATGGTAAAATTTCTGATAACTATTCAAATTAACATTACTGTCAACAACCACTGTAAAGGCATTCTTAAATTCCAGCCAATTACTATAATTACCATCAAATGTAGGCAATTTTATTGGTGGGAGATATACCAAAGGATTTGAATGAACTACGGCAGGGGAACTTGGCTGAATAGCTGGCGAGCTTGCCTGAGTGACATTGGGCATATTTGCCTGAGAGACATTATTCTGAGCATTATTAGAAGCAATATTATTAACATTATTTGCACTATTGACAGACGCACTAAAATTCTCAACAAAACCAACATAAGATCCTACGGAACTCCTTTCATTACACTGATTGTCAAATTCATTACAAATTTGTTGAGCTTGACTTATTAAGTGAAAATATTTATTTTCAAACATTTCAGCTTCAGAATTAGTTTCTGAATTATCATTTAATTGAATTTTAAGTTGCACCTCGTTAAATTCATCAAGGGCAGGCATTAATCTTTCAAAACACGCTTTTAATTGCAAAACTGTACTATTTTCTAAATTTTCTTTATCAAACTAAAATAATTCCTAAACGCGTTAATGCCCCTTTAATCATTCCTCCCTTAATTTTTAAATCAGAAAATTCTTTTTTAGCTTCCTCTGTCATTTTGAAGAATTCAAAAACAAGAAACAAACAAATCGAAAAGCACTTTGTTCTTTATGCCAGATTGGAAATAAAACGGAACGGACTTACGGCTTTTTGAACACTTGAATAGTTTGGTAAGGAGACCTCAGTGGAACGAATTGCTATTTTTATTAATTTGTCTTCTGGCCTTCCCTTTCTGCCCACTTATTAACAACACTCTCCCGTTCTGATAGCAATTTTAATTTTTTCGCTGTCATTCCAATTATTTTGACATAACAGCTTTTCATACGATGATTGTTCTGCACTAATTTCTTATCGTCTTCTCAAAATCACCTAGTCCCGGTATGAAGGACCAATGTTTTGTATTGTAATAATTCGTTTAATGGACTGTAAAACACTTTCTATACAGGGTATCCCATAATTAAGTGTCTATATTCAAGAGAACTATAAAAAATAAGTTGAGTTTTGTATATAAACATTTGCCTTAAATAATTTTATAAATAAAAGTGCGGAATTATTTTTGTAGAGGTATGTAGTTATCTATCGATTATTGCATACCCATCCTGCATTGCAATATTTAAGTACAAATAATTTCAAAACGATAGCTGATATCGACATTTAGTAAGAGAACCTTTTTTATTCAGTTTTTAACACTAGCGTTTCTTTCCGCTATAAATGTGTAAAAAAAATAAGACAAAAAGTTATGGCGAAAATCATCCCCACCCTTTTTGTAATTACCCTAACAAATCTGATATGTAGATAAAAATTTAACAAAATATGTAACATTATGAAATTAATCATGGTCCAAATTTAATTTTTGCAACTTAAGACGTTTCGAATTTATTGGCAAATATCTATTTTGTATTTACCCCTTTAAGGGATTGTAGCTGCCTTATGAACTGACAAGGCAAATGTTGATATACAAAACTCAATTTAATTTTTATAGTGTACCCCCTTGAAATAAGGTACTTAATTATGGGATATCATGTATGTGCTTTAACTTTATTTAACTCTTTCACCCTGTAACTGGCCCGCAAATAATAGAACCCCAAGATACGTTATGTTGAAAATAATCGCCTATATATTGCTTTACATAAATCTAATAAGTCGTCGCCGGCGCCGCCTGGCTGATATTATCAGTGTTGAATTAAAAAATATGGATTTACAAAACGAAAGCACCAATAATCATTTAAAAAATAACTAAACTTTTCATAAAATGACTAATTTGTAAATTGTCTACAACATACACACATTTTAAAATTTATTGTGTAATATCTTTAAAAATAATTCAAAATAGATGTAAAAGGGCGTTCGTCTAATTGTAAATACAAAACTAAAGATTTTTTTATTCTATCTCCTATTTTAGTTATACTTTCAATTTATATTCTTAAAATTACTTCATTAGTGGTTCTTGTTTTTGCAAAACAATACCTAACTCCTATAATAAATTCAATATGTTTTATGCTTGCATAATACAACGGTTTTTCACTTACTTTTCGACATCACGAGGAAATGGATAAAACTTTTCATTACTATAATAACTTTTATTTGTACACCCACATAAGTTAACCATTCCCCTCTTTTCTTATCGTTCCCCATTTTAAAATAAAATAAAATGCATACAATTGTCACAGTAAACCAATTACGCGTAAAGCACTTAGACCATGAGTTATTTTTTATTTCGCTGATAATATACACATCGCTCTGACGGCTACTACTTCACTGATGCATTTCAGAATAACGGGCCAGAATAATGGCTCTTGAAGGTTCCCGGCGGCAAGGCCTAGCAACAAGGAGAAATAAGCACCTGGTTATACTGTGTGCCCTTTCAATCGGCACCGGCTAGCAGTTGACTTCGCCGTTCGACAGCGGAGCGTTATTTAGCTTGCCCACTTTGACAATTTTTTTTATATATGAAGGCGATATCTGATAAACAAAATTTTTTGCTCACTTACTAAACACAATGCAACTCAGAATATGCAATAAAAAAATAATGCTAAATGAGCCTATTGTTTAGATTTCAATTTTGTTTGGAAATCAAGTGCCATAAAGTTACCCCGAATATCATTCCAGTCTTTATTGAAGTAAATAGCGTCAGTCACTATTATTTAATAAGATTTGGAATCTCCCTACAAAATGAGCTAAACAGTGATGCGTATACAAAACTATCACACTACAGTTGTATTAAAATCTTTAACTATCTACCCAATTTCCAATTCCAATTTAATTGACAATTAATACATTTTCACAGGAACTTATATGAGGCATTTTACAAAAAAATTATTAAAATATAATATACAAATAAGCGAAATTAAAAACTAAAAATATGATTTATTCAAATATAATAAACAAACTAAAACTAAGAAGATAACTCGACATAAATATATACAAAAATAATAATAAGGTTAGCCAGCAGGTTTTACAAAGCAAAAAGTGATTAATTAATAAAGCTGGCCGAGGTGGCTGGAGTACAGCCACGGTCTTGCGCTGGCGTCACACGTGCCGATTTAGACGTGATTTACGCTGCAGTCTTATTATTTGAAAGGTTAATGCGTGAGGTTGTACCTATAAATTATACATAATATCAAACGCGCCAAAGGGTAAAAAACGACCGTACGCGGACACAGTGAATAAATTTATCGGTGAATTTCCGGATTTATTCTATGACGGATGTAAAATAATTTGTAAAGTTTGCAATCAAGACTTAATGTGCTGGCACAAAACAGATTGTCGTCGTCATATCAATACCGCGCAACATCAAAATAAAAAAAATGGCATGCCTTTGACAACTCAGTTTATGTTTGATTTATTGTTAATGTTAATAGCCTGTAATATTCCGCTACACATACTGGATAAACAACCATTTCGGGAGTTTTGGAATAAATACAATCCTCAGGTGAACTTACCAAGTCGTACATCGTTATGTAGATATATTCCAGCTGTTCATGAAGACATTGTAAATAAATGTGGATTAAAAAATACACGGCTCTGGTTATGTATTGACGAGACGACAGATTGTAAAAAAAATTCTATTTTAAATATTATAGTACGTGTACTGGACCCTCTTAAACCAACATTTCCACTTTTCCTAGCTAGTAAAAGACTAACTGCGTGTACTGGCGAAATAATTACGCGTGTGGTGTTGGAGACATTCGAAAAATTTGAACTTTCAACAAGTCAAGTATTGATGTTTGTGACTGATGGTGCCGCGACAATGCGCGTGATAGGCCGTTCTCTTCAAAGAGACAATTGTAGGTTTTTACATGTTACGTGTAAAGTGCATGCGTTACATCTTGTGGCAGAAACGATTCGAACATGTTTTCCAGAGGTAGATGCATTAATAGCAAATACAAAAAAAGTATTTCTCAAATCTCTTAAACGGCTTCGAGCATTTCACAGACAATGTCCTGGTATCCCTGAACCACCAGAGCCGATTCTTACACGTTGGGGAACGTGGTTGAAAGCGGCTTTTTATTATGCTGAATATTTCCAACAAATAAAAGCTGTGATAGTACAGTTCATCCCTAACGAGGCTGCAGCTATTAGGGGAAAGCCAGACAAGCTTTCAAGACGTTTCCCTTGAAACAGATTTAAAAACTATTAATAACAATTATAGAGGACTACACGACGCAATAGAAAAATTGCAAAATAGTTCGTTGTCGTTAGTGGAATCGCTGCAAATAGTGGACGACGTAAATACACAGCTACAGGCTATAAATGACGCAAAAAATAATCGCGTTAGTGAAAAAAATCGAGAGTGTATTACAGAAAGATCCTGATTTTAGCAAATTAAGACAAATTTGTGATGGTGCATCTACAACTTCGTTAAGTGAGTTCACAGATTGTTTTACTTATGCCTGTATTACATCCGTAGATGTCGAACGGTCATTTTCAAAATACAAACATATTTTTTCACCAAAGCGAACATCGCTGACGGAGACAGCTGTAGAAACATACCTGATGCTACTATACTATAGATCTTCCCCACTTTGTGATGACGACAACCAAACTACTTCATAAATCTGCTTAAAAGGGTGAGTTTTGTACAAATTTTTATAAAATGTAACATTATTGTTAAAATTTATTTCCATTTATTGTACTTATTCAAGTATTATGATATGATGTAAACATATGAGTCATATGACGGCTCTGTCGGCCAGGTGACCTCGGCCAGCTTTATTAATTAATGACCATTCCATTTAAGGAATGAAAGCAGCTGTTCAAGATTTCCCGGCGTGGCTGGGATGTCCTTGGCGGCCGGCCGATGTTATGGCCCTGGCGGCTAGACTTATGCCTCTGCAATTATTGGAGGTCCTAGGTGCTTTCCTGAAAGCACATCACGTTTTAGTTAACATGTAAAAACTTTTAATAGTTGAAAGCAAAACAAAAATACTATAAATGTCGTTCTAGTCGGTTTTGCAGGAAAATGCTAAAGAAAAAACCTGCTTAAGATAATTTAGAATTTAGAATGTGTGTTTGAAATGGGTAGGTAGGCGGTGGAGTAGTTATCTAAGGAAGATTTTAGGTTTGGGGTAGGTAGGATGTTGGATTAAGAGGGTAGGATGTTTATGTCTGTCGTTGTGTGTATGACATTAATGTTATTCGTGGTATATGGGTAAATTTTCATGTATAAGTCGGTGTGTGTGTTGGTATCCGTGGTAATGTCGAATGTCCGTTATGTGGGATGTAAATACAGAGTCTTGTATGCTATGTCTGAAAAATTTGAGTGCCGTCTGTGTTATGTAATCTCTAATGTAGTGTATGTCGGCAGTCTCGTGCAGTTGTTGAGTGTTTATGTATCTGTTAGAGTTAGTGAGGAGACGGAGAAGTTTGTTTTGCGTCGTCTGGAGGCATCCGAATGGTGTGTCGGACATCCTGTTCCAGACGACGCACCCATACGTTAAGATTGGCCTTATTATTGTAGTATAAATAAGCAGCTTGTTCTTGGTGTTTAAAACCGACCGTCTGTTGATTAGAGGGTAAATACGACGCAGGGCCATATAGGCCTTATTTAATATTTTAGTTATATGGGGTTTAAACGATAGGCGTTGGTCTAAATGTACCCTTAAATATTTAACAACTTTTGTCTCCTCAATAACTCTATTGTTAATAGCAAGTGGCGTAAAAGTTCGTATGTTTGTGAATTTCTTAGTAAAAGTTATTGTCTCAGTTTTAGTTTCGTTTATTACTATTTTCCAGTCCTTACAGTATTTGACAATTTTGTCAAGATGATACCGCAACTTGGTAGTGTTGTTAATTTCTACAGAAAAGGTTCTATTTTCTAAGTAAGATTTGAAGAAAGACACAGCATAAATGGTTAATTTATGCTGCTCGAGCAGCTTATGCAGAAGACTTGCATGCCAGACTGTGTCAAATGTCTTCTGGATATCCAGGAGCAGCATCTTGGTACAGTGTTTTTTGTTATAACCTTTGATCACGTCGTGCACAACTCTGCACAACGACAGCGTGGTATTATGCCCTCCTCTGAAACCAAATTGTAAGTTAGGCAGTAAATTATGTTTGCTAATAAATTTATTTAAGTATTGTAAGTGAATTTTTTCCGCTATTTTCCCCAGCGTGTTTAGCAGGGAAATAGGGCGATAGCTTGATGGTAGGACAGGGTCCTTACCTGGCTTCAGGAAGGCCACAATAATAAAGGTTTTCCACGCTCTGGGGAAGTATTGTAGACGTATCGACGCGTTTATAATGTATGTAATTTGTACTAATGTTTTTTTGTGGTAATTTTTTATAGAGGATATTTGGGATGGTGTCAGGACCTGGGGCTTTGAGGTTAGGTAATGTTTCAAGTAGGGACTTCAGTGTAGTAGGAGATGTGAGGAGTTTAGAGAGTTTGTGTGGGGGAATAGGAGTGTATGTGGGGATGTGTGCCATATTTGCGTCGATATTGACCTGATGCTCGGTCTCGTTTGGTTTAGTATTATATGTTTCGAAAAGATAGCTAGCCACAGTGTCGGCTTTCTCCCTGTCGGTCAAAGAAGTATGTCCATTATTAATAATAACAGGGATCTGATTATTATCCCTTTTTTAGCAGTTTTGACATGACCCACGGGAGTTGTCCTTCACCGTATCTACCCAGTGACATTTGGTAGCAGATAATAGAAAAATTTGTGTGAAAAGTTTGTATCAGTTAATTATTCCACATGGATCAGAACATACCCATAGATCAATCTCATAATGTAGTCTGTGTAAATCAGTAACGGTTGGTGAAATTTAGGCTACGTCATATCTTAGTATTAGAGCATGGGATCCAATTGATACTTTAAGGCATAACTATCAAGACTAGATGAAAAAGTTTTGCAGAAAAAAATTGCGATTGAAATTTGCGAAAAATGTTGAAAGAATTGCCTCATCAGTTTATTTTTAAACAATTTGTAAAATATTTGCATACATTTCTTTTTTCAGATTAAGGTGGAAAATATATCGACAGACTTCAAATTTCATAAAAAAAATATTGATTTTTTTACAAAGTTGCACTGTTTTGAAATTTGCACAGTGAAATATGATTCTGAAATAAAATTTCAAAATGGTATAACTTTATAAAAGTGCAACATTATTTTATGAAATTTGAAATCTATCGATATATTTTTCACCTAATGCTGAAAAAAAATGTTTTGCAAATATCTTACAAATTGTTTGAAAAACCTGAATTTTCAACTTTTTTTCGCAGATTAATACTTATGCCTTAAAGTGTCGATTGGGTCCCATGCTCCAATACTAAGATATGACATACCTAAATTTCACCAGTCGCCACTGGTGTAAATATAAATTTCGCGGTTTAACAGAAACGCAATATCCCTGAAAGGTGTTTCTTTGTTAAATTTAAAATAAACTGCTCCAATAAAATTAAAGATATTACAAATTTTAATGTATGACACAGGTGTTTTGAAATAGGCAGACTTGAGTAAAGACGGTTGAATCTGCGCAGCTCAGGTGAAGCGACCGTGGAAGCCTCGCGTGTACAATATACTGTTATGCAGTGGCCGCTGCTCCATGGAGGCTCAGGGGCTCGAGCATCCCAAGTTACTATTAGGAAAGTTAACAGTAATTAAATGCGTTTGCAAAAAGTAGCAAATGCAACGAAGGGCATCATTTTCTTGCTAGCTTTAAATTGGCATCTACTATGCTGCTACGAAAATGTTACTGCAAAATTCTCACATACTTTACGACCCTCACTTTTAAGATGGTAAAACTGACTGAACCGATCTATACTCTATCCATTTCATATGAGTACATATTTTTTATATACCTGTGCTCGCAGAGCAACCCTTTGTCGATCTTCAGTCATGCATAGAGGCGCGAGCTGGATTATATAAATACACAAAATGCATTTATATAATACCGCGCGCCAATGTTAGAGTTTTTATGTGCTCACCTATATGACAACACTTACTGGAACTAGTATAACTGTAACATAACTTTTCTATAAAAGATCGATGAATGCTGGAACATTTTTACTGTTGTTTTACTGCTTTTTGACGCCATGTTCGATTAGTTCCGAGTAAAAAAGTGTTGACATATCACTTTATAATAAGTTTTCAATATATACGTAGCTTTGTAGTCATTTTGAACTAGTGGGAATTAGTAAAAATCACTTTAAAGTGTCTTCGTTCGTAGAAATAACGTTATTTTTACTCAAGATGTCACTAATAAGTTACACAATTTTAAAGGTTGAGAGAATATCCAGACAACGTTATAGAAACTTTAAATAGTACACTCTCACTTATCATTGCTGTGAAGTGATTCTTTGGTAACGCTGTGCAGTCGGCATTACTACCCATTCTCACTTTAAAGTTGAAAATGCTTTAAAGTAATACTGAGTAGTATCCGCTACGTTACACATACTGCAGCAGTTACATGAAAGTGTAATAACTATGCAGTACCTGAATTCAGTAGAATCTGCGTAATTGTTAATACATGGGTATACCACAAGATGAATTTTTTTACTAGTCGCAAATTTAGTGACAATTATATAATGCCTATTATATTAAAATTCCGATGCCAGTTTTCGTCACTTTGGTGCTAGTTGGAAATATATTAATTCAAATTTTAAATCCAAATGGGCCGTCGAACTCATATTTGCTGGTTAGTAGGTAACTGGAAAACAATAATGGGGAACATGATTTCAAGCAGCGTTTTATTATAATAAATACTTCGAACACGTTGAATCTGAAATATTCATAATCAAACCCACAAATTCCAACACTATAATGGAAAGTCAGCAGCAAACAATGCACCGGTCAAAGAAGCTTACTGTACATACAAATTATAGTATATTATTAACAGATGCTGGTGAAAAATTCCAAAGTAGTCTATCCTTGTCACAATCTTTGGAAATAGTAGACAAAGCAAACTTGTCATTACAGACGTTAACACATGATCTTACCGCTCGTGTTGCCAAGAAATTTCAAGACGTGTAATTAATAATTAATTTTATTTGCATTTAATAGGAAATTTTGTTCAGCGACAAGGCCACGTTTACAACAAATGAGGTGGTGTCGTCCCAAAATTCACGGTATTGGTCTGCTGAAAATCCAGAGTTGGTCATAAACGCAAAGAGTATTCACATAAAATAAATGTATGGTGCGGAATACTTGATATTAGAATTATTGGTCATTTTTTCTTTGAGGGTCATTTGAATGGACATCTGTTTTTAAATTTTCTAAGAAATGAATTTTGGGACGCGCTGCATGACTTCCACCTCGGGTTCGCCTGAATTTAAAGTTCCAATTAGATGGGTCTCCCGTGCATAACGCAGTAGTGGTAAGGGAATGGCTGAACGAAAATTTTGAAAATCGGTGGATAGGAAGAAACAGTCCTCTTATTTAATGGCCGTCAAGATCACCGGATTTGACGCCACTCGACTTTTTCCTTTGAGGACATCCTTAAGCAAAACGTTTATAAGTCAAGACCACAGTCAGTAGAAAACTACGCGCTAGAATAAATGAAGCATGTGCAAATGTTACCCCAGAACAATTGAGAAAAGCAACCACGAACATACGAAAAAGGTATGATAAGTGCCTTGAAATAAACGGCGGATTGGTGGTAGCAACAAGAATTTGATTAGCTTTTCTATTCTGGAACTCCAATAATTTTGTTAAATATTGTTACGAATAAAAATAATTATTGTCAGTTATTTTTGACGTTTTATTCCATGGCTTGCTTTATCAGAAGAAATAAATCCATAACAAGAATGTGATTTTTAATTTTACCACAGAATTATTAATATGTAATATTTTTTTATGAAATTTGGTACGTGTCCATCTCAGGGGGCGCTTAATTTAGTGGTGTACTCAGACTTTTTGTAAAAAATAGCTAATACGATTTCTTTAATTTTCAACCCTAAAAAATTACGCAGTAGGCCTTGGTTTTTGTAAAAAAAAGTAACACTATCCTAAAGTACAGTTTTTCCCGCTCTACAATCCAAAAAAGAGTTAGTCAAAATCGGACGATAAATACAAATTGTATGGGGGTGTCCCGCTTTCAAGTGGGTCACACTGTACAAACATACACAAGTTTTATATAATTTGAATAAACGACATGGACATGCTAACAATATAATATTCATGCTTTATTTTAAAAAATCAATGAATTCATCAACATTATGAAAGGCATTTTCAGTTAGTATTGCTTTAATCTCCCTCTTAAAATCATTGATATTTTACTAACCTATGATAAAGGATACTAAGTTTATTTTTATTTATGGTATTTTGAGTTTTTTGGATGGTGATTACATTCTTTCATATACAACAGACAGTGTTAGATGAATATACAGGGTAGTGTTGACATTTTAAAAGTTTTGAAAAAGGTTTGTAATGTTCTCTGTATGGTGCCGTAGCTAAAATTCGGACTGTTCTCTTTTGTATTATTTCGGCTTCTGAGGAATTTCCCCAGAGTATAATGCCATATGTCAGCAAACTGTAAAAAATTGAATAATAAAATGTTGCAGAGTCCAAAATTGTTAACTGTGTTAACTTTCTAATTTGAAATAGAACTGAGTTTAATTTGTTAGACAATTTATCAATGTATGCATGCCAATTTAATTTAGAATCTATGTAAATACCAAACAACTTGACCGAATTGTATTCCCCGTTTCCTGAAAATGTAATTATTTGTGTTTTTTTGTCATTCATTTTTAACTGATTTGAACTGAATCACTCTGATGCCTGGTTTAGTGTTGAAGAATCTTTTTGCCTTAGATCAGTCTATGTCCATTCAACATTTAAAAAGGTGGGTATCATCAGTAAACAGAATAGTTTTATTTTATTTTTATAGAACCTTGTGGTACTCCAATGTTAATGCAAACATTGTTTGAATGTTGCCCGGACTGTGTGACAACATTTTGTTACCTATTATTTAAATACGACCTTATTAAATTGAGAGAAACACCTTTAATTCCGTAAAATTCTATTTTGTCAATAAAAATTTATGGTTAACACAGTCAAAAGCCTTAGATCAATCAAAGTGGCACTTGCTGTATAATTATTATGCTATTGCTGTTAAGATGGCTTCTACTATGTTTATAATTGCCTTTTTAGTTGACCTGTTTTTTCTGTACCCATACTACTCATTAACAAATAAACTGTTGGTTTCAAAATATTTTACTATTCTACTTTTTATGATCGTTTCAAATATTTTTGATATTATAGGTAGTACAGATATTGGCCTATAATTATTTACTTCTTCTGTGTCTCCTTTTTTATGTATTGGTATTACTTTAGCGACTTTAAAAATGTCTGGAAAAACTTGCTGTTCAATGCTCTGTTTCTAATGTACGTCAAGATGGGAATAATGTTTTTTTCCAATACCTTTTATTACTTTAGTATTAAAATTATAAATGTCTCGGCTACTGCTATTACATAGTACATACATCTTTGTAATATCAAACAATAAAATTTTGAGGAATATTTAATAGTATATTCACGTTCATACGTATATCCAAATTACAAAAAAAAGTTATATTTTAGATCAAACTGTTAATCAATAAAATATCAAAGTACTTTTGCACTAGTGCAAAAAGTAATTCTTTTTTGCACTTGTACAAAAAGTAAAACTTTTGGCACTGTAAATAGTGTTAAAAGTATTAACTTTTTGCACGATCGTAGAAAAAGTAATTTTCACTACATTTTAATGAAATATTTTCTAAAAAATAATATAAATTATTTCTGTAACAAAAAAATGTATTGTACAAATTTGTCGTAACCAAAATCTTTCTAATTTTCAGTCAATAAAAGAGACTGTATACTAGTATTCAAACACTAAATAATATTCATATCAAACTGAATAATAATCTACTTATAGTATAAAGCTTGCTATACAGACTTTTTTAAACAGAATTTTTATCTTTGTGGTGACGATCAGTTCTAAAAATTATTGACTATGTACTTACATACATATTTACAAGGTGATTTTAAGTTAGAGCTGAATTTTACAGTGTTTCTTGTTTTTTAAATAATTTTTCTTTGGGGGTGAAAAGGGACTGCAAAAATTCGTTATAATTTTAGATCTGATTAATCAATTTCTATTAATATTACTTTATCTAAATAGCTCTTTTTCGGTACTTTATACAGGATATTTTTTGGAAAATTAATCGCGAAACAAATTTGATCGCATTTTTTTCAGTGTTTGTTAAATTAAAGTAAAGTAAAGAATCTTTTTTGGAAGCATGAATGAAATTTGCAGAGTATAAATTTTTTCAGGAATGTGTAAAGTCAAAAGTCTGTATGATGTGTGCTATGCTAGCAATCGCCGGTTTCACATTGAATTTTTGTTAATACATCCATATGCAAATAAATAGTAACATTATAACATAGATAACGATTTAGATGTAAGTTTTTAGATAGAATCGAAAGAAAAATATTCTTTTCTTCCACTATGAAAACACGTGATTAAATGATAAATCTCTAGTTTTAATTGTAATAATACAAACCAGTTGAAATTTTGTTGAAAATGTCCACCAAGCAGATATTGACATATTGATTTATTGGATTTAGTGACCTTCCATTTTATGATAAATGTGCATTTTTTGAGATTTCATTGGCACTTTAAATTTTCCAATTTTATAAACGAAATATAAATTTTGCTTCACTTTTTCTAAATTTGAAGAAAAAATACGTTTTTTTTTGTTCTCTGCATGTGGTTATATTCGATTCTCTTTTATAATTACCTTGTATAAATATATATAATTTTGTTTGTGAATATTTGTTAAACTTTCCTAATGTCATGGAACTTATTATCACTTTGATCGTGGAAAACTTGGAAAGTCATGGAATTTGATTAACTATTTTTTGGAAGGAACTCTGCTTATGATTCAATAGACTATCTGACTTGTTTATTGTTGAGAGAATGATGACAACTCAAGTGTATGTTGACAATATCATAAACAACATTATTCTTCTTCAATTTCATGATGCCATCAGTGAGAACTTTCTTGAATGATAATGCCCATCCCCGGCGTGCTAGAATTAGTACCAATGCACAGCAAAACCTTAGAATTTTGGCACATTCACTCCCACTGAGGTCACCCTCAATCCTATTGAATGCATGTAGGATATGTTCAAAAGAACCATACGGGACCATCAACCTCACGCACAAACAATAAGAGAGTTGAGATCAATTATTCCAAGAAATTGAGCCAATATCTCAGAAGATTGCATCAATAATCTATCTCATTAACAGTATGGCTAGACGATGTCAAGTTGTTAGTGATACAAATTGGGGACATACATCTTATTGAAGTTGAAGAATCAATTTGCAGCCTCAAAATGAAATTTTTGTTTTTATTTTGGTTATTTTCTAGTGAATGTAATTAAAAAATGGAATTATTTGTGCTCGATTTAATGAAAAATGAATGGAAATTTGCAACTTGATAAAACGTACTATAATTCCTAAGCGAAAATATATTTTCTCGCAATATTCTTAACTTTCATGGAGTAGTTTAAATCCTTATGTCAAATAAAATACCAAAATTTGCGTTCATATCAGAAAACAGTAAATTTTTAATAAATTAAATCTAATTATAAAGCATCTCATCTTTAATTTGTTTAGATCATAATCTGACATCAGAAATATTTCTTCGATCTCGATATGTAATTTAACTAATATATCATCATGTGATGAAGAATGTTTAGCAGAAAGAACAATGGTTATATTTTATTTGTGAAGTGAAAAATTATATGCCAACAGTCCTACACATATATTTAACAAGAACAAAAATTAACGCCAAGAATTTCTTAAAATGCAGGTCAACTAAAATAGTCTATTTGTAGTGTACATTATGTGCATTTACGAGAGTTGCAGTCCACAAATATCATGAGGACACTGAACTTTGGAGAATCTGCGTCTTGTACACACTTAAATTAATTGAAATTACCATCCAGATTTCAAATAAGTTGTTTCTTGTTTAGATTTATAACGCGCTATATATTTCTGATTTGAAAACGTTTCATGGAAATTAAGTTTAATTCTGTTTACTTGATTGTAATTTGCACTCTACATTTTCAACTGATTAGTAACTTGAAATAGCGAAATTCAATAAAATTTTCAGAACAGATACATGTCTACATGAAATTAAAGCAGTGAAAAAAATTCAAATCAGTGTTCATTTCAATGATTTTTTGTTCTGATAAATTTCTTTTATCCAACACCTTCATGTAAAAAAGGTGTTTATCTTGGCGTTTTTAAACAATCAGAAATGACGTTTATTAAATTTTAGTGAATTCAAAATTTTCTAGTAGTTAAATGGAATTGACCCACAATAATTTATTACTGTCAAATTTAATAGAATTTATTTAAGAAAAACAGTACATTATTCCTTATTATTAGAGTGAATATAGAAACTGAGAAAAACAGTACGTTATTCCTTATTATTCGAATGAACATACAAATTAACTCCAAAATCAAAAAATTTTATGTGTATCGTTGAGAAAGTAAAGATCGATTGATTATGTGTTTAATGTTGTATTTACTTCGATCTGTGTTTTGTACCAGTTTTTGTATGTTTATTGTATTACTGATTATGAACAAGAAAAACACAATTTAACTATCCTGAGGATGCTATTAAATACAGCGAGACGTCGATCAAATTAAAAAAGTAGTCTTTCTGTTTGGATTGACCTATTCAAACTAAGTTGTAATATCGATAAAGTATGTCTTTACCCACTCGTCGGCTCAGTGGCTAGGGCATGGATGTATAGTATTGATTGAAGGCACTTTTAAACGTCCAAGGATATATTTTTTTCCAAATACCTACTGGAGCTGTAATTTCAATAATGGAAAGGTGGAAAATCACATTTTCCAAGAAGATAACGCGCGACCACATAACAACGATTATTAGGGAATATGTGAAAAAATGCAAATGTGAGACACTTTCGTGGCCAGCCAAATCTCCTGATGTAATACCAATTGAATATGTATAGGATATATTAGGTCCGAGGCTCGTTAATTGACTCCAAATCGCAAGGATATTACTGTTGCTCTGACGAAGGTTCAGATAACCTAGGATGAGTTATTTCATCTAAGGGAATAGAAGCATTATACAGGGTGTCTGACCAGGAAATACATCGATCAATATAGGGAAAATTTTGAAAATTTAGGGAATTACTAATGGCAGTGTGGTAAATCCAACTAAAATAATTACAAGCATCTGGCCGGTTATATCGGAAGTCGACACCAACTTGCTTATTTTAAATAGAATACCCTATATATTTTAGGGTTTTCGAAAAGAGCATAAAATTCTGAGTCAAAAACAACCCAGCTGTTTCAGAAATATTTGACATTTTAAAGAAATTGACAGGTGTAATGGTTTACAATAACCTTTATAACTTTCTTTGTGTAAAAGATACTCATTTGTTTTTTGGCACGCAGAAAGACCATAAGGTGAGCTACGCTCTACAGTTTAAAATATTCAATAATAGTATATCAAGTGTTCCATTTTTGACGTTACATCTTGTCAACTTCAAACCGCGGAAACTTGCTTAAGTCAAATGGAACACCCTGTATTTTTTTTACATCAAGTTTTGTATAACTAAATTTCTTTTTTTCTAATACGCATTGTGGGGGTTTAAGTTATAACTCTTTGAAATATTTGCGATTTTCTTAGAAATTCAAGAATTTTAGTAAAAATTTTATCAAATTAGCCATGATTAGAAACAATCAGTAATGTCAGTCATTCTCTTATGTCAAAAAATGCCATCGCGTTTAAATTACACCCACGAAGACTTTTTGAATTTGTTTATTATTTATCGAGAATGTGATAAGGTAATATCAAGAACTTGTAATACATTTGCTACTCGATATCCACAAAAACGGAAACCGTCACCAAACACTGTAAAACGCATACTGGATAATTTTAAAAACTATGGCTCTGTCAAGGCAAGAATTTAAAAGCGGAAGCCTATTGTTGATGAGGAAAACGTAGAAATAGCAATTCTGGGATATATTCATGCATTTCCAATGTCATTAAGACAAGGTGCTCTGGAATCGGGACTATGCAAGGATTCAGTTCACAGAATCTTAATTAAACATAAATTTCACCCGTTTTCGTTCCAAATGGTTCAACGATTAAAAGAAACAGAATTCCTAAGAAGAGAAAATTGTTGTGAATTTATTCTAATAAGATCTATAGGCGACGATTCTTATTTGGGAAATATTATATGGTCAGATGAGGCTAAATTTACCAAAAATGGACTTTTTAATTGACACAATTCACATTATTAGAGTAACTCAAATCCTCATGTGTTCAGGGAACGAAATTTTCAAGAAAGTTGGCAGTTTAATGTTTACTGTGCCATAAGAAACGATAGAGTGGTGGCATTTAAATTTTATCAGGAAAATTTAAACAGTAAATTATAAAGATTTCTTCTTCTGCTAATATGTATACCTAGTTAATTTTTTTTTTTGTGAAATATCTAAATATTTTACAAAATTTTAATAATAACTATTTAGAAAATTTACCTCTCGCCGAATATAGAAACATTTTTAATCAGCACGACAGTGCTCCCCACATAATGCGTATTTGATAAATAATTTTTTACAAGAAACTTCTTACGATCAATGGATCGCCAATAATGGACCTTTCCTATGGCCTCGCTCGCCCGATTTATCAATTTTAGATTATTTTATTTGGGGAACTATTAAAAATAAAGTTAATGAGAGCCCATTAACAACTATTGAAGATAGTATGCAGAGAGTAAGTAATGTATTTCAAAACTTATCACAGGATTCAATTAGAAGAGCTACCCATGAAGCACTAATCCGAAGTTGCGAAAAATGTGTGGAGGTTCGAGGGCGGAATTTTGAACAATTATTAAAGTAAAATGGAATCGTGTTTTTAGTTGATTTTATCTTAGCTATTTTAGTTTATGCAAAGTGTCTTCAATCCAATTAATAGCCGTGTTACAGTCTTTAGTGATATTTTCCGTTTTTGTGGATATCTAGTAACAAATGGACTACAAGTTCTTGATATTACTTTATCACATTCTCCATAAATAATAAACAAATTTAAAAAGTCTTCGTTGGTGTAATTTAAACGCGGTGGCATTTTTTGATATCAGAGAATAACTGACATTACTGGTAGTTTTTAATCACGGTTAATTTGATAAAATTTTTACTAAAAATTCTTGAATTTCTAAGAAAATCGCAAATATTTCAAAAAGTTGTAACTTAAACCCCCACAGCATTTGTATCAGAAAAAGAGGAATTTAATTATACATAACTTGATGTAAAGAAATACAGGATGTTCTATTTGACTTAAGCAAGTTTTCGCAGTTTGAAATTTACAAAATGTAACGTCAAAAATAGAATACTTAGTTGAAGTTATTATTGAATTTCTTTAAATTGTGAGGCATAGCTCACCTTATGGTCTTTCTGCATGCCAAAGAGAAAATGAGTATCTTTTACACGAAGAAAGTTATACTGGTTATTGTAAACCATTACACCTGTCAAAATTCCTTTAAAATATCAAATATCTTTGAAACGGCTGGGTTTTGGCATAGTATATTCTACATATTTTTGACTCAAAATTTTATGCTCTATTTGAAAACGCTAAACTATATAGGGTATTCTATTTAAAATAAGCAAGTTGATATCGACTTCCGGTATAACCGGAAGTGATAGACGCTTGTAATTATTTTATTTGGTTTAGCCACACTGCTGATAGGGGCTCCTTAAATTTTCAAAATTTTCTGGTGCGTACTTTTCCCTATATCGATTGATGCAGTTCCTGGTGAGACACCTTGTATAAGAGCGCATGGTGGACTAACACAATATTTAAAAAAAGGACTAATCTGCGTCCGAGGAAATAAACTTATAAATCGTTTACTTCAAATTTATGATCATTTTAATTACTTTCAAATGAGAATGTGAAAAATTATATGTACAGGTTTAACCGGAAATTACCTTAACATTAAAACATTGACATATTTAATATTAAGTTGTTATAGGAAGTGTAATTTATTTTTAGTGGGTGAAATGACCTGAAATTAATTGGAAATATCTACAATTCATATACATTAAGCAACATTTTAATAATACATGGGCAGAATTTCAGACTGAGGATTGACGTTTGTTGAAGTCGGTATTAATCACATTTTGATTGGACATCCTTTGCTTACGTCAGTCGGGGATCGTCTGAACTTTAGAAATAAAAGAGAAAATAAACATGATTTTTTTTAAACATCGCCTTACAGATGAAAAAATTAGACAATGCAAAATGTGTATACAGTTATCATAGGAGTAAGTTATCTATTTATTATTTAATAAACACCATTATTTCCGAGAAAAAAATTAGAAATTCTGGATGTTCCAAATTATACCACATTTTGACTGGGCACTGCATATTACTGGTGACACTGACTAACTACCTTTGCCATGAAATGTGTATATTTAATGACATAATATACACAAAAAAAACTAACAAATATTTAACAAAATTATTGTATGCTGAACAATTTATTGTTTTATTTTTAAATTCAGCAACTGAAAGTGATACTAAAAAATGTTAGATAAACTTTTATATTTTGTTTGATACAATATGTAAGCCAGTATTAAGGCGGTGTTTTCATCAGGTGGCCAACATAAATCTATAAAAAAAATCGCCCTTAATTTTTTTCTTGTAATAAGAACTAAATTGTCGCATGAGAACCATAGATCCTCTAAGCGACATTTTGCTCAAAACAGAGATTTTTATTACAACCTATTGTAAATATTTTTCTGCATCTTTCTGGCTAGGAATCTTTACTATTGAATGAAAACTAAAAAAAAAAAAATGGTATTTCCATATGAAGTAACTATCTGCTACAATTTATGTTTTACGTTACTCTTTGAAATCAAGAACTGAAGATTATTTATTTTTATTCGTATTCTACCGTCTGTTTAATGAATAAAATTTACTAAATTTTTACTGTTTGCATTTTTTATGCTAAAGTATACTTTACAAAGTATAATTTAAATGGTTCTAAGTACAAATGCAAAGGTTAATTAATTCTCCTATAATTCCTACAATTATGGATAAATTTAAATCATTCTGCATATATCATGTCGGGCACATTTTGCAAAAAAGCACTCGGCTAGCTATTTTGTCTATTGAGTGGAGCAGAGTGGGGTTCGGAAAAGTCAGCGTCAGATCAAGTAGTATGATCAGAAAGAAGAAAAGTAAATTAAATATACGAGGTATTTACTACGTATTACTATTACCTTGTAATATAAAACAAATAAGTAGAGAAAATTCGATTAATCGAAAAGGTATAAAAATATAAACAGCTAAAGTTATGCCTTAATCCTAAAAATAATTATCACACGGTTATAAATGGGTTAATAAGATTAATAAATAAAGCTGCAAATCGTTTCTGTGTATCATGGTCGTAGAGTACTTACTGTCGCCGGCATTCACCTTGACCGCGAAACTCTTTCTCCAGTCCAGTCTATTATTAGCTTTCGAGTTGTGTGCACGTTAAGTCACTTGGGTGTATTGCATATTGTTTTTGTGTTTTTGTTTTATTTGTTGTACTGTATTGTTGACATTTAATAATAAAGCATGGCAGACGTACGCAGGGGTAAAAACGGCCATTTGCTGACAAAGTGAATAAATTCATAGGTGAATTCCCGGATTTATTCTTTGATGGTGCTAAAATAATTTATAAAGTGTGCGAGAAAGATTTGATGTGCTGGGATAAGCGTGATTGTGGACTTCACATAAATAGTGTACACCATAAAAATGGCGTGCCTTCGACAACACAGTTTATGTTTGATTTACTATTAATGCTGATTGACTGTGATGTTCCACTGCACATACTCGATAAACAACCATTTCGAGAGTTCTGGAATAAATACAATATCCAGGTGAAGTTACCAAGTCGCACAACGTTATGTAAGTATCTACCAACTGTATACGTAGACATGGTAAATAAGATGAAATGTGAATTAAAAAAATACACGGTTGTGGGTATCCGTTGATGAGACAACAGATTGTAAAAAAAATTCTATTTTAAATGTTATAGTACGGGTACTGGACCCTCTTAAACCGACAGTTCCACTGTTACTAGCTAGCAACAGACTAAGTTAGTGTATTAGAGAAACAATTACCAGAGTGGTGCTGGAGACGTTAGAAAAATTTGAACTGTCAAAAAGTCAAGTGTTGATGTTTGTGACTGCTGGCGCCGTGACAATGCGTTCGGTAGGTCGTTTTTTGCAAGAACAAGGTTGTACGTTTATACATGTTACGTGTAAAGTGCATGAATTACATCTTGTGGCAGAAACTATTCGAAAAGGTTTTCCAGAGGTGGATGCATTAATAGCAAGTACAAAAAAAATGTTTGTTAAATCTCCTAAACGTCTCCGTGCATTTCATAGCAACTGTCCCGGTATTCCTGAACCACTACAGCCGATTCTTACACGTTGGGGAACATGGTTGTAGGCAGCTTTTTATTATGCTGAATATTTCCAACAAATAAAAGCTGTGATATTACAATTCAGTCCAGATGAGGTTGCAGCTATTATGGAAAGCCAGACTAAATTCGAAGATATTTCCGTTGAAACAGCTTTAAAAAATATTGCGAAGAACTATAAACCATTACATGAAAGCGTAAAAAAATTAGAAAACAGTGCGCTGTCGTTAGTGGCGTCACTGCAAATAGTGGACGAAGTAAATCTATTGCTACACGCTATAGGTGACGCAACAAATGAGCGCGTTAAAGAAAAGTTCGCAAGTGTGTTAAATAAAGACATCGGTTTTACCAAATTAAGACAAATATGTGATGGTGCAGCCCCAGATCTGTTAAGTGCGTTCAAAGACTATTTTACGTATGCGTGTATTACATCAGTAGATGTTGAACGGTCGTTTTCAAAATATAAAAATATATTTTCACCAAAGCGAACATCACTCATGGAGACAACTATAGAAACATATCTGATGCTGCAAAATGGCTACACATCTTCCCCAGTTTGTGATAAGCAAGCTAGTTCATCAAGCTAGTTAAGAGGGTAAATTTTACATACATTGTTATAAATTGTAACAGTGACTATAATACAAATTAGAGCTAGCAGCTTGCTCTACGAGTTGCAATTTTGCTCAGAAAGAAGTTATTTAAATATAATTAAGTGCTAGCTTGCACTGCGAATATCAGTTTTGCTACCAAAAATCGATTAATTGAAAATATATAAAAATATAATTGCTAGCTCGCACAGCGAGCGCCAATTTGCTATACGATCCACCAGAGAGAAGAAAAGTAATTTAAATATAAACGAGTGCCTAGCTTGCACTACGAATAAATTTTCTTTATAAACTAAAGAAAACGGTATGGACTATGCGTCAGAATTATCTCTATTACATAGGTACGTTAAAAGCAAGTAAAGCAATTTCACCTCAGATTAATAACACTAAAAGATGAGTAACAAAACATAAAAAGTTGTCCGATTTATTTACATCCCACGCGAGATATGTAAATATTATCGCTGGTTTTATTCCTATTGATCAGAATCATGAACACATCACGAAGAAACTCGATCGATGGTCGATCTATCACCGTCTTGACAACAAATAGTGTTCTGTAAGACGACGTCTGTCATTTTAATCTGTGTTTTTAAGTGATTTTAAGTTTTGTTATTTGGTACTGTGATTAATAATCGATTTTTAGTTATAAAAAAATATATTTATAAATATTTATTGAGAAACAATGATTTATAAATGTGTAGTGTGTGGTCAAAGAGGAAAACCACGGGGTTGTTTATCTTTTCGCAGGTAAGTAAACAAAACAAATCAGGGCCGGCATAATGAAAACGTGTAAAAGCTCAAAAATAACTAAAATTAATGATAGCTTTACAAAAACAAAAACAACAATATTTGATTCCATTTGAACAGTAAAAAATACACATTTTGACAAAAAGGATACTTATACAAAAATATTTATTTTAACTTCAATTGAAATTTCTTTCATAAGGTTTGCTCACAAATTGTAGATGTTTTAAAGTCAATTGATATTTTTTTAAATCAATTTTAAGGGTTGTTATTAAAAAACGTGTCTATTTTCAGATTTCCCGAAAATCTGGAGAGAAAATGCCTTACTGACATTTTCCATTTTGAGAGCTTTCAGCCAACTTTCTCTTCTCACCAGATTCTCGGGAAATCTGAAAATAAACACTTTTTTTTTAATAACAACCTTTAAAATTACTTTAAAAAAATATCAACAGACTTTGAAACATCTACGGTTTGTGAGCTACCTTAAGAATGTACTTTCCATTCAAGTTAAAATAAATGTTTTTGTATAAATATCTTTTTTAATAAGTTGTGGATTTTTTACTGTTCAAATAGAATCAAATGTTGTTTTTTATTTTTTGTAAAACTAACATTAATTTTAGTCATTTTTGAGCTTTCACACTTTCGCATTCACGTATTATGCCTACTCTGATCTGTTTTGTTTAATTACCTATGAAGAGATAAACAACCCCGTAGTTTTCCTCTTTGGTCGCACACTACACACTTATTAGTCATTGTTTCTCAATAAATATTCACTAACTAAATTTTTATAACTAAAATTCGATTATTAATCACTACCTAATAACACAAAACTTTAAAATCACTTTATAACAACAGAGATTAAAATAGCAACAGCAGAATAACATTAAAAAATACATTACTCAAGCAAACAAATTTTGTATACCTATTAAGGTTTAAGTTATGTAAATGCATTAAAATAAACGATGAAGCCTGAAGCCGTCCCTGGTTTGTTTTGGATACGTTGATATGTAAACATGTAAATTGTTGTCTCTGTATCGGTCATAATAATCATTGTATCTCTTATGGGTGTTACTTATCTTTATATTATTAATCTGAGAATTTCACCGTGATTTTTATCACAATATAAAGCGTACTTCAAGAGCAAGCCGCACACTCAATGTATCAAGCACGAAATTGAGAAGGCAACTTTACTCGAAAAACTATACGTAATCGTATCGACAGTTACGACAAAAAGTATTTACACTAAATATATTTGTTAATGACAATTCACTGACAGTAAAGGCAGAAAGCAACGTCCCCATCAAATTCATGAAATCGAGAATAAAGACAAAAGGCAACTTTACTAGAAAAACACTAATTTATCTTAACTCTAATTCGATATTATTCTAAAATAATATAATAAAAAAATTGCAATTTAGCACGGGGACATCTACTTGTTTCTACGCTACCTCTTAATTAATCATACAATATATTAAAATTACAGAAAAAACTTTTACAGTAAGAGTTTACAAAATGGAGAAATATTTTTATTTACAATATACCAAATATTGGAATCAAGTGTCTCTTATTAAATTAATGTATGGTTCACATTAAAGCAATAAAGGTAGTTTCGTTAATTTCTCTTTACAAGGCAAAATATATGGCAAAAATGCTTCTTATCCTGTGCTTTACTCCACGACGAAAGATGGTACCGGGTGATTGATTATATTTGGAACCCTCTCATCTCCTTTATTTTTGGTGTTACGAAAAAAATTTTTATCTTTAAAATTGTAGTGATTGTTCCGAACCGCCAGAAAATATTTACAGAAAAACAATTGCGCATCGCGATTCCTGGATACAGCATAAACTTGAAATTAATTTTTTTAATAACATCATTTGGACAGACGAATGATCGTCTTCTACATTTGGATGTTATAAAAAAATGTTCGAATCTGAGCAACCGAAAATCCGCATGGTGCTCAACAAATAAAAGCTCGAGGAGATTGACAGTCAATATTTGGTGCGCAAGTATAAACAGCAGGTTGTGGGACCCATATTTTTTAAAGGAGCTATGACTTCTGAGAGGTATCTTAATTTATTAATAGACAATTTTGACCAACTTGTTGGCGACCAAGATAATTTAGTGTGGCAACAGGATGGTGTGCCATATCATAACACAAGAGTAAGAAAAGATTATATTGGAGAGCAATTCAATGAATGGATCGGTAGGGGTGTGACTATTCAGTGGCCTGCTAATAGTCCAGACCTAACAATAATGGACAGATTTCTATTGGGTTACGTTAATGACTTAGTACATTCTGGCCTCCACGACACCAGAGAAATAATACAGCAAAGGATACGTGAGGAGATATACATATTAAACACAGAAAAGTCACATTATATATTAAGTGCATTAAATAACCTATTAAAAAGATATCGCTTATGTATTGAGAGAAATGGAGATAACTTTGGGCAGTATTTGTAATTTTTTTTGAGCTTTGCAATAAATGTGTTTCCAATAGTGATAGTTAACTTCTTTTATATTATTTCTGTTTGGATCTGGAATTTTTTTACAGTCATGGCTAACTATGTTCTTTTTAAATCGGTTGCAAAAAATGACAACATCTCTGAAAGTTTACGAGATAATATACAACATGTATACATTTCTGAAATCAAAAAAACAAGTATATTTCAAAAAAATAAAAATATACATAGTATTATATTAAAGAAAAACATAAGTTTATGCTGTATCTAGGAAACGCGATGCGCAATTGTTTTTCTGTCAATATTTTCTGATGGTATGGAACAATCCCTACAATTTTAAAGATAGCCATTTTTTTCGCAAAAATAAAGGGGGTTCAAAATATAATCAATCACCCCGTACATCAACTAGGTAGAACACAGGGTCTATTTTACTACGTTCGGGTCATTTACAAAAGGTTTAAACGCCCTATTGGCCAGTCTCCGCCTGGTACGATTGTGAAAAATGGTCCTAATAATTTTCCATAAATTACGTTTCATACAATTTTTTTCTCAGTCAATATCAGCCGTTACGATACCCATAGAAAGCAACGAAATACGAAAACAATTATCTCATTTTAAAACATATGGATTTAGTAGGCGAAATTACATTCTAAACTAATTTACCATTTGATATTTGAATTGCGTCCTTGAGACAATTTTCTTTTTTCTAACCGAGGTTATGAAAAATTCTACCTTACCTACGTTTCGTTTATACGGCTACAAACTTTCACAGGGCTTAATGACATTACTTTTAGCTTTGGCCACAGCCACTTGCTTTGTGTGTGATGTCTTTAAATTAAGTATTTTATTTTAATTATTAACCAATACAATTGAGTTTAAACGTCATGATTCGAGGTTTCAAAGGATTGTACCTATATATGGTTTACATTAATTAATTGTATTAAACCCTGACGAAGAGGAAGTTGAGTTTCTTTTGTAACTAGTAAACTTATTTCTGTACTTACTCCAATAGGAGAACATAATAAAAAATTAGTTTTTTGAATTTGAGTACTAGACCATTATTTTGATAACACTATGCCCATTTACTACATTTAGTAGCTTTTTTGCAGGCAAAATTTTCAATGTTATTGATAGAGTAATGGATGTCATGTCATCAGCAAAAACTGTTGAAAAGATGGCTTAGATATGTTTTACTAAATCGTTAATAAATAACAAAATGGCAACGCACCTAGTATGCTCCCCTGTAGAGCTCCGTTTTCAATACTTAAGTCGCTGGAGATGTATTTTTGCCCTCCTACATTATTTTCACATTTTGTGTTCTTTCTGTTAGATACGTCTTAACCCACGGTAATGACGTATCACGAATGAATCAAGTTTTTTTAATAATTATGTTCTGCTTAACAGTTGTAATTCTCTGCTGATGTTTTATATTGATTTAAACTGTATGATATGCTAATAAATAAACGAAATTGAATTGGATTTATCTTCTAATTAGAATGAATCATTGATAAACCGGTCCTTAAACTTCTAATATTTAAGATAAAAATAGATATAACCTTGTTTTATTTGATACATCCTTATTTAGTTTTTACGTGTCCTGTACAGAAAAGATCAATTGCGCAAAAAAAATACAAATAACTGGAAATTTTGTATTTTATATTTTTCTGTTACTCCATAAAGTGAAAGAAGTTTCATAGGCTTTGGGTAACACCGGATAAGAATTTAACTAAGACCCATCAGTGTTTCGACAGTCTTATTTTATTACATTTATGCAACTTTTAATAAACTATTACATCATATTCATTTCCTTCAGACGTAAAGGCTATACTTTAATCTAGATTAATACTGTCATATTCACATACAGGAAATCGCTAAGAACGGAAGTGGAAGTGCCTTTATATTCGCTACACCGGAAAAGAGGAAATCCTATGAAATACTGTCTACAAACACTGTTACGCAACTAAATTCCAAGGCAAGAGCAATTTTGTGAAAACTACTAAAGTGTGATTAATATTTATCTTTACTAATTTGCGGTTTTTGATTGATTTAATTTGTTCACTGACTATTTCCTTGATGTTAGAATGTAATATAAGTTACGATACTACACATTTTTTGTATTTTTACTTCTAATCAATTGGAGATCTAAAGACAATTTGGCAATAGGACACTGATCACATTTTCAAAAATATGTCATAGAAATAGAGTTTTTTATTATAAAATATATTTAGGATATTTATCTCCAGACCACAATAAGGATTCAACTCTTAAAATACTTTTACCATGGGCACGTTTGAACCAGTCTTCTAGAAGCGGGTGGTGGCTTTTTACAATATTCATAATTTACGTGCAATGTGAAACAAAAAGGTCTTTTGATATTTTTTATAGCTTTCTAAAAATGACCCATTTGACCATATTTTTAAAAATACATCACTTACTAGTATAAATGTGTTTAGTTTGACGAAACAAAAAAAAATTGTACTTTCATCACATTAGTGGTAGATATTGGTAAAGCTTTTTCGGTTAGTTGCAGAAAGTATAAAATATAATAAGTAATTTAGCGATTCGTTTCAAATTTTTATTATTGATCAACATTTAAAAACTTTTAAAAATAAATCAAATGGTATTCAAAATGTATCTAGTTTGACAAAACAAAACAAAAAAAATTGTATTATCATCACATTAGTGGTACCTAGATGTTGGTAAAGTATTTTCGTTTATTTTCAAAAAACATAAAACGTGATCGTAAGTAATTGAGAGTTTAGTTTCAAGTTTTTATCATGAGTAACTATCGTTTTAAAAGTTCACTACTAACTAGTTTTCTAAATGTATCTAGTTTGGCAAAATTTAAAGATGGGAAGATAATATAACGAGTAATTTAGTAATTCATGTCAATTTTTTATCATGCGTAACCATCATTTTAAAAGTACATCCATAACTAGTATTCTAGATGTATCCAGTTTGACTAAAGTTAAGAAAATGTACTACCATCACATTAATTGTTGTAGATACCTGTAATTTAGTGATTCATTAAAATTTTTTGTCATGAGTAACGGTGATGTCCGAAGGTGAGTAAATGTTTTTATATAGTTGGCCAATTGTTAGTTAATTCAGAAAGACGAAAACCAAATACCTAATAATATAAAAATATTAGGTTATATTTTTGTGGTAAAGTATAAAATTCATGTCAAATTTTAGTGTACTTTTAAAAGAATAATGGGATTATCCATTACCAAATCGTCGTGTTTGTTAAATAAAAATGGCAATAAGTCTTAAATTATTTGTCTTTCACTTATAGGGTTTTAATTATACAGGGTGTCTCACCAGGAATTGCATCGATCGATATAGAGAAAAGTACCCATTAGAAAATTTTGAAAATTTAGGGAGCTACTAACGGCAGTGTGGTCAATTTAACTAAAATTACAAGCATCTGGCACTTCCGGGTATACCGGAAGTAGATACCAACTTGCTTATTTTAAATGGAACACCCTACATATTTTAAGATTTTCAAAAAGAGCATAAAATTCTGAGTCAAAAATAAGTAGGATACTCTATGCCTAAACTCAGTCATTTTAGAGATATTTGACATTTTTTAAAAAAATGTTGACAGGTGTAATGGTTTATAATAACCTTTATAACTTTCTTCGTGTAAAAGATACTCATTTGCTTTTTGGCATGCAGAAGGACCATAAGATGAGCTACGCTTTACAGTTTAAAGAAATCCAATAATAGTATACTAAGTGTTCCATCTTTGAGGTTACATTTTGTAAACTTTAAACCACGAAAACTTGCTTAAGTCAAATAGAACACCCTGTATTTTTTTACATCAAGTTATGTATAATTAAATTCCTTTTTTTTTTGATAGAAGAATTATGGGAGTTTAAGTTACAACTTTTTGAAATATTTGCGATTTGCTTAGAAATTCAAGAATTTTTAGTAAAAATTTTATCAAATTAGCCATGATTAGAAACAATCAGTAACGTCAGTCATTCTCTTATGTCAAAAAAAGCCACCACGTTTATATTACACCCACGAAGACTTTTTTGAATTTGTTTAATATTTATGGAGAGTGTGATAAAGCAATATCAAGAACTTGTAGTACATTTGCTACTCGATATCCACAAAAACGGAAACCGTCACCAAACACTGTAGAACGCATACTGGATAATTTTAAAAACTATGGCTCTGTCAAAGCAATATGTCAAAGGCGGAAGCCTATTGTTGATGGCCAAAACGTAGAAATAGCAATTCTGGGATATTTTCATGCATTTCCAATAATGTCATTAAGACAAGCTCCTCTGGAATCGGGACTATGCAAGGATTCAGTTCACAGAATCTTAATTAAACATAAATTTCACCCGTTTTCGTTCCAAATGGTTCAACGATTAAAATAAACAGATTTCCTAAGAGAAAATGTTTGTGAATTTATTCTAATAAGGTCTGTAGGCGACGATTCTTATTTGGGAAATATTATATGGTCAGATGAAGCTAAATTTACCAAAAATGGACTTTTTAATTGACACAATTCGCATTATTAGAGTGACTCGGATCCTCATGTGTTCAGGGAGCGAAATGTTCAAGAAAGTTGGCAGTTTAATGTTTACTGTGCCATAAGAAACGATAGAATGGTGGCATTAGAATTTTATCAAAAAAATTTAAACAGTAAGTTATAAAGATTTCTTCTTCTGCTAATACGTATAGTTAATTTCCTTGTTTTTATTTTTTTTTTTTTGACGAAAGATCTAATTATTTTACAAAATTTGAATAACTATTTAGAAAATTTAACTCTCGCCGACATAGAACAATTTTTTATCAGGCGACGGTGCTCCCCCACATAACGCGTATTTGAAAATAATTTTTTTACAAGAAACTTTTTACGATCAATGGATCTCCAATAATGGACCTTTCCTATGGTTTCCTCGCTCGGTCGATTTATCAATTTTAGATTATTTTATTTGGGGAACTATTAAACATGAAGTTAATGAGAGCCCATTAACAACTATTGAAGATTGTATGCAGAGAGTAAGAAATGCATTTCAAAACTTATCACAGGATTCAATTGGAAGAGCTATCCATGAGGAACTAATCCGAAGGTGCGAAAAATTTGTGGAGGTTCGTGGGCGAAATTCTGACTAATTATTAAATTAAAATGGAATCATGTTTTTAGTTGATTTTATCTTAGCTATTTTAGTTTATGCAAAGTGTCTTCAATCCAATTAATAGGCATGTTACAGTGTCTAGTGTTATTTTGCGTTTTTGTGTATATCTAGTAACAAATGTACTACAAGTTCTTGATATTACTTTATCACATTCTCCATAAATAATAAACAAATTCAAAAAGTCTTCGTGGGTGTAATTTAAACGCGTGTGGAATTTTTTGACTTAAGAGAACGACTAACACTGACGTAGTTTTCCACGAAACACCAAAACACTATATACTGCACTCAACGCGCGTTTCGCCAACCAAGTTGGCATCATCTGGAGATGATTGAAACTAGTTTTAATCATCTCCAGATGATGCCAACTTGGTTGGCGAAACGCGCGTCGAGTGCAGTATATAGTGTTTTGGTGTTTCGTGGAAAACTACGTCAGTGTTATCTTCACATCAAAGGTACCAACCCACTCCAGGACTAAAAAAATGACTGACATTACTGATTGTTTCTAATCATGGCTAATTTGATAAAATTTTTACTACAAATTCTTGAATTTCTGAGAAAATCGCAAATATTTCAAAAAGTTGTAACTTAAACCCTCACAATGCTTATATAACAAAAAGCAATTTAACTATACATAACTTGTAAAAAAATACAAGGTGTTCCATTTGATTTAAGCAAGTTCTCGCGGTTTGAAGTTTATAAAATGTAACGTCAAAAATGGAACACTTGGTATACTATTATTGAATTTCTTTAAACTGTAGAGCGTAGCTCACCTTATGCTCTTTCTGCATGCCAAAAAGCAAATGAGTATCTTTTATATGAAGAAAGTTATAAAGGTTATTGTAAACCAATACACCTGTCAACATTTTTTTAAAATGTCAATATCTCTGAAACGGCTGGGTTTAGGCATAGTATCCTACATGTTTTGACTCAGAATTTTTTGCTCTTTTCGAAAACCCTAAAATATGTAGGGTGTTCTATTTAAAATAAGCAAGTTGGTATCGACTTCCGGTAAAACCGGAAGTGCCAATTGCTCGTAATTATTTTAGTTAGATTGGCCACATTGCCGTTAGTAGCTCCCTAAATTTAAAAAAAAAATTTTCCTAAATCGATCGATACAGTTCCTGGTGAGACACCCTGTATATTTAAGTAGTAGATATACTAGAGGTTGAAAAACAAATTAATTAATTACCGATTTGGAAATTTATTATTCAAACTGTCTTTGAAATCAAAATTTCCCCCCTGCACATAAGACTGTTGTCTATGCGGATTCTGTGGAAGAGGACTATGTAACTATTACAAATTTCTCAAATTTTCCTTGGGTTGTTTCTATAACTGATATATTGAGTAGTAATTGCAGTAATAATAAAAATATCATGTTTGTGGGTTTCTAAAATGAACTGATTGCCAGAATCACGGTCGGAATGCTCAGGTGGGCAACTGGGAAAATTTCCGGTATGCCCTGCAAAGCCAACTATAGATGCGAATTGTTTGGAGCGAATTAGTAAATGGAATTACCACCAAAAGTATATTTTTGTTTTCACCAATCGAATAACCATATTTCCACAAGTCAAAGAATAAAAGAAATAAAATGGATTTTAGGATTGCCATTTTATATACGATAAATTTCATTGGTCAAAACAGAGTCATAGACAAATAATAGACAGTAGTCGAGTCATAGCTTAGAATTGGAGCATGGGATCCAAGCTGGGCTGGATAATTCAATAGGCAAACTAGGCAATTTCCAAGCGGCGCTTAAGTAGTTCACATGTACTACAAAATTGCCTATTTCTAATTCCTTAATTCCTAAGAAATTATTTTCAACTTTAAAGAGAACGAATTCTGTCTATAAATAGTGAAATGTACAATATTCTTGATTTTATTGATACAGCAGAGTTTGTAAGCAACAAGTCGCGAACAATAGTTTAGTTTTTGTTTTTCATTTTGTTATTTATATGGTTTGTTCACAATTTAAATACATTGTTAATTCTTTTTAATAGGTACGATATACGCTTGTATTATTTATTTTTTGTGGAAGATTGACTCTTGGGGATGCCAGATAACTTAGCGATAGTAAAGACACATACACGGATAATTCGGCCCTGAACCAAAGTGATACTTTAAGGCATAACTATCACATAATAATTAGGCAATTTGTAAAACATTCGAAAATAGTTATTTATGATACAAGTGTTGAAAATGACTTTTTATCTTGTGAGTGGAGAAGTTTGCGAAACGACCGTAGGCGAGTGGAGCAACTCCACGAACAAAATAAAGTCATTTTTAACACGTGTATCATACAATGTTTTTTCTACAAACACCATTAAAAGAACAATAAAGTTTCTTTAAAAAGATTTCAAATCCTTTTAATGGTTACCTCATAATTCTGGTAGTTTGTAGGATTTATGAAATAAATAAATCAAGTTTGCCCGTTGTTTGACACATGCTTGTCAAATGTGAAAAACTATATAGTATTTCCTCCACTGCTTCAAGTTCAACTTCAACAATTTCTTCTTGTGAAGTAGCTTCCTCACAAGGGATAAATATTACTAATTGCTCCAATTGTACAATTAACATAAATATTTCTAAATAACTTGTAATTTTTTGTTAATAAATATATAAATGTCATTATGACAAACGACTTGTCATTTTACTTTTTGCACTAGTGTTAAAAGTAAATCATGTGATCATTTTTAACGCGAGTTTATATAATATTACATTTTTAATTCAAGTATGCCGTGTTAAAAATTTAGTTTTTAATGGTGTTTGTGAAAAAAACACTTTTTCTCAGAATTAGGTGGAAAATATATCGATGGGTTTCAAAATTCAGCAAAAAATATTGTTTTTTTATAAAGTTACACCTTTTTGAAATTTGCGCAATGAAACGAGAGACAACCAGGAGACATTTAAGAATATATCAAAATGTGTTCGGTTTTAGGTATAATTACTGACATACTTCCATCCTTGTTGTACATAGGTATTTCTCAATTAATCTATCTTTGTTGCAGTTTGGGAAGATTTTCGTAGATGGCGCTAGCAGCACAGGAAACGTCATCATTGATTTGGATCCAGTCGCCATATTGTTTGTTCTGATGCTGATATTGTGTGGTGTGTGTCGTTTTTTAAATTTTATATTGGATTACGAACTGTAAAATACTATTGACTTAAATACTATTTTATTTGAACTTTTTATTAGTGTTAATGTAGTATATAATTTTATTATAGCCATGCCACAAAAACATTATCTTATTTGTGGATTCAATGTAGACCAGGTGGAAAAAAATGCACTATTTTCCAGTCAATGACCAAAAGTGAGTTTGTGTTTTGTGTTTTAAAGGTACTTAAATGAAATTATTTCCTTCTTGTTAGGTCCAAAATTTGGCAAGAAATGATGGGAATAAAATGTGTTCCTGATGCACATACTTTTTGACATAAACCCAAGATTTCTATTATAGTCACTGAATTGATCTTTGATAAGGTGAACTTCTCATGGTATTCCTGTTCTGACCATTATGAAATTGTTACCAGAGAGATCATGAAAGCTGTGTGGAAAATTGGGATTCCTTGGTGGTGTAAAAAAAAAACCAAGAAAACATCCAGAATCGTAAGGATGCAAAGAAATCTAAACATAAGTTGAGGACATTCCAGCATCGATAGTTGTTGATATGAGGTTTGTTTCAGCAGCAGTCAGAAACAGTTTGCA
>JANEYF010000305.1:0-89546 GCA_029963845.1 Rhamnusium bicolor | reverse complement strand
GAAGTGAAACGCGAGCAAGTAAAGAAGAAATACGAAAAAGACATAAGTTATGTGTTCAATTGTGATTATAATTAAGTCAGTTATTAATCTATTGTTGTTAATTGTTAATTAGTAAATAAAGTAGTGAGTTAGTGTTACCTGGACTTTCAATCAACGAATCTACGAGTGTAGGTGTTTGTGGGGATAGCAAACACGTAACAATATGTTAGTTATTTTACGATACTTTTACAATCTGACAACATTAAATATTCATAACACAGAATTGGTTCCGATGTAGGGTTGATAAAACTGACTTTCTTCATCAAAAGTACAAATTATATTTGCTCTCTCTACGTTTATCATCGGTTTTAGCTAACTTAAGTTATTTTATGGTTACGAGAACTGTATCAAAAGAAATTATTATTTTATTTACTTACCGTAAAGCAACTTAGTAGGTTAGTTAATATTGGTGGTAAAAGGAAACCAACTTATATTTAATTGCATAAATTGTTATTAAAACTGCAGATTAAACACACCATGTTGCAGAACAAGAATTATTTGTTTATTAAAACTTTTATTAGACACACACACACACACACACACACACACACAAAAAAAAAACGACAAATTTCTTCAACTTTCTACTTTTACGAATGACATATCGAAGCGCTACCAATTCCCATTTTACTTCCCACTGACTAGTACCAGGGCTGCCACCCATATATTTCTACTTACCTATTAAAATAAAGATCATATTCATAACATAACATTATTATAAATTATATCGATTTCGAACATAACAGTAATTAGTAATTCTGAATTCAGTTGATTTATTTTTAAAAGGCTCACAGTACATGATTATAATGTTAATAGGCAAGTAACTATAAAAATGATAACTTGTCATAATAATGGAAGAGAAAATTTTCAATTTAAATTTATTTGGAGTTAAAATTATGACGAAATGATACTTAACTGACGTTATGTGTAATATAAGAAAATACAGAAAATATCTTCAATTTAGTAGGTATTGACACGTGACTAATTGCAATAACACGTCTAAAACTGATATTGAATCATTTCATAATAATTGATAAATAATATTACATATATAAAATATAATATAATTCCCTGTAAAATATATTCTAGTTTCTCCATAATTAATACATTCCTATGCAGATTTTCAACTTGTAAAGAACCTGTTTTGTAACAAAATTAAAATCATTTTATGTATTCAGTACATCAATATTTAATACTTTTAGTACGCAATGTGATTATGAAATATTTACAAAACATATTGATGTTATAAATATGTAATGATGATAGATCATATATTACTGGTATATAATGACATCTTATAATTGTATAGTAAATTTATAAATACTAATGATGCAACTATATAAAATGGATAAAACAGTGTGATACAACAAGGTTCTCTAAAATATCTGAGTCTGTGATGTAACTGAGTCAACCTGAGCTGGAATTATTATATTTTCGTTTCAACCACACTATGCTGATAAAGAGCAATAATTTCGAAACGTGTGTCCAGGGGCTACACCATTGTTTCCTTTTTTGGAGTATATGGCACTGCTTCCTGTTTTGTTTGACTATACTAAAAATACTAAAAATGAACGTATGCAATAACACAAAGATCAAGAACTGAAATCATGTTCAAAATTTATTTATAAATGCTTTCGTTGCATAAATCTTTCTCAAATAAATTTTAATATTTTGTTCTAACTGTAAATACAAGGATTCAGAAATAATCCGCAGAAAAAACCATAGTAGGGCTCAATATACTAACGATTTTCCCAAAATACAAAAAATCGGTAAGCTAGATTTCTGGAAAAAAAATTAAGTTTGAAGGGTAAAAACCATACCCGCCTATGATTTATTGAAACGAAATTTGTATATTACAGTAATTTAACTCATTGAAATCAATGACAAAACCTTTTCATTTAGCAAATAGTCTTATCTGTGTAATTATGCAATTATTGCATAATTAGGTGTATTTCTTCTCAGTGATCGATACATTGTCGATATTATTGATTTGTTGATCCTGCGTTGATAATCAGGAGAGGAAACTGGACTAGGGTCCAGGACCAGTAGATATTACTGCTTCTTTGTTGAAAGAAGAACATACGTAGACAAATAAAATCAAAGTATAAAATGAATAATGAAATACATACCGCTTCATACCATGTATTATTCAGAACGATGCCAGCGCATTAGCTTACATGGTCACAACTAATATCGTTCTGCCACAAATTTAAATTATATGGTTCTGTGGCTCTGCATTCGTAATTGTTAAATTTTAGCGATTTGGTGTACATATGTATGTTTGTACAAGGAAAATGAATTTTCCACATATACCGAGGTGCAAATTCTAAATAGTTCACATGTACAGGCAGTAGCGATGGAAATAATCGAGATACAATAATCAAATTAGTCGATTATTTGAATATCTCACGATAATCGGTTATGGCTACTAAAAATTAGTTAGTAGTTAAGAAAATTAGTTACAGAATTATTGCACGATGAATGCGGCTGCGGCATCCAATTTGATTATTATCCCGGTTTCGAATTTGGAACCCTCGATCGATGAACATGATAAGGTACAAAGTAAGGCTGGGAATCGAATACGAATAATTCGAGTATTCGAATATTCGAGTACTCGAATACGAATTATTCTAATGGGAAATTATTCGAATATTCGAATATTCGAAATATTAGAATGCTTACTCGAATATATTCAAATATTCGAATACTCTAATATTCGAATGTTAGAATATTCGAATATATTCGAGTATTCGAATATTCGATTATATTTGAGTATATTTAAATACTAAAATATATTATTAAATTAAGTACGAATAGGTAAGCAGTATGCATCCGACCAAAGTAGGTAGATAGTAGGTATATGTAGGTACCTATTCCAAAATCCAACTACATAAATAGACCACATTAGTGGCACGTTTTACTCCCAGTCAAACTGTTCCATCTCTTTCTCGCCTTGGCCATATTCTTACTGTACTAAGGCAGGGGTTAAAATTAAATTTTAAATTTTAGAAAACCTGTAAATATTTAACTATTGACTTTTCATGGATTTGTTTTACCTTCACAATCTGCGTCTTTTTTAAAAATATTCTAATTTTAGAGCACTTTTATTTTTTTCGAAAAGGAAAAATAGTTATGACACAGAAGTATAACAAACTAGCTCTGTTTTCGTTTTATTTAAGCTTCAATAGTTAAATGTGAACAATAGCGCCTCAATCCTAAAATAAAATACTAACTAAATAATTCTGACCCTTAAAGCACATGTACAGGAGACATACCCTATTGTGGGATTGGAAAGCAAATCAAATTGCCTGCTTAGTGGATTACGTCACGACTTATTGTGGTCTATCCAACCAAATACTTAAATAGAGTATTCACTATTCATTAGTATTCAGTGTTATACCTATTAATAATGAATATTCGAGGATCCGGATTATTCGGATATCTATTCGAATAATTCGGATTATTCGAGTATTCGAATATTCGAATTATTCGAATAGGTATTCGAATAATTCGAATTATTCGAATATCCGAATACTCGAATAATTCGAATATCCGATTATTCGAATATCCGAATAATTCAAATACCTATTCGAATAATTCAAATTATCCGAATATTCGAATATCCGAATAGTTCGAATATTCGAATGTTTTTTCGAACGAATATTCGAATACTAAAATCTGGAAAATTCACAGCCTTAGTACAAAGTCGGTAATTAGCTAGTTGCAACAGAGTACAGCAAAATTTATAGATTTGATTTAACAAACCAGATCCTTTCGTTTTTTCGCTAATTGACCGAGAGAGAGAACAATAAAATTACCGATAAGTAGTCTTGTCCAGTTTGTTGAATGGATATAAAACAAATATATTTTACTTTCTGCCCCTGTAGGTTATCTTGAATATCTGAACTGATCTTATAACACATTTTTTTGAAACAGACATGCAAACTACTTACCGGAAAAGACTATAAAATCAGACCCTTATCAAAAGGGATATACTTTGGCACATATACTGATTGGTTCTGAATTTATGGCCCATAAGTGGTAGATGTATTTAAATAAAATGTTGAAAGCATAAATCTGTGTGAATTTCTTGTAAAGTTCTAAATAATATTTTACAGCGTTTCTTTGGATATTCGGTCAGATGTACATGAAATTTTTTTATTGTTTTCAAGTTTCAATTCATCAAATTATCAGGGCACTAAAATTAAAACATTGCACTTACACTATTAGGTATTTATTTTAAATTATCTCTTTAATATATCTTTATCATATACATTACTTAGGCAAAAACACCCACAAATTCTCATTATCTTTGTAACATCAACAGAACTTTAAAAATCTAAAATAGATGGTAAAGCAGTTTAGTAGCGTTAAAATAGATACATACACATATGTAATTTAAAATTTAAAATTAAAACTTTATTTATTTATTTAATAGTGTAAGTACAAAATGATATTTAACCATCTAAAACTGTATCATAAAATGTTTTAATTGTATTTCTCCGATGATGATTTAATGAACCGAAACGTAAGGAAAAGAAAAATATACGCATGCATTTGACCGAATATCCTAAGAAACACTGTCAAATATTATATGATACTAATGGTCTAGAATAGGGGAAAAGATTGTGTTATAAATACATTATCCTTATTTCTCTTTTTCTTTTTGGGACTACATGAATGAATAATTCTTCGTTAACTAAAAATATAGTTAGTTACCCAGTATGTTACTGGAAAAATAAACCTCTGCGATTGTGACTTTACGTCAAAATATTAGTAAGAGGGTGTTTTATGAGAACAAAAATAATAATATAATTCCCTAACATTTCGGAAAACGAATCTATTTCCTTTTTCAAAGTTACTTATTTTTTTTTAGAATATGTCACGCACGAAACTTGACACATATATTATTTGTTTATGTAATATCCATATATACTTACATAGAACTGTTGATACTTAAAAAATTACACAATATTAATTTTGTTCAATTCTTCTTTCAACATCGGTAACAACGTTTTACCAAAATCTACAGAGTAATTGGATAAACTTTTCGCTTCATTCAATAATATTATTGCCGATTTCCTTATTTTTCTTATTTTGCTGTCCGCTTTTGTTACTAAAATTTTTACCGGATCCTAGTTTATCCTATGTGCATTTTCCCAAGCATGTTTGCAAATTTTCGATTTTTCAGTTTCAGTTTCTAATATAACTTTTATGCTCACCTAACCTTACACTAAGAGGTCTAGAAGATTCTCACACATAATATTTATTACACTCACACGGAATACTGTAAATACAGTTTTTTGAATTTTGCTCACAATTTACCGGTTTTGTTTTTGTTAAAATGGATCTCAAAGTATTACTCGTTTCAAATACTTTCCTAACACGAAACTAATCTTCGACACGAAGTTATTTTTCTGTAAACCTTGTATATACGGAATAGTTGTTGTATATTTTGTATATTACAGGAAAACAAATTTTATTAAACTATATAAAAATTTGTGAAATATCGATTGGAATTTTCTGGAGAATTATACAGAAGCAAATACTGCTGTTAAAGTGCTATAAATATAATAAATTTGAGGAAATATTTAAAAATAACACTCTCAAGAAAATATCAACTTCTAAATTATATCCTGCTTAGTTTAATGGTCAAAATAAAACAAAAACATAAAGCTTGGCAGAAATATAAAAGAACTTCCAATAATAAGGATTTAATAGGTTCACATTATTGAGATCTCAAATAAAGAATGATGTAAATATCTCGCATTCGGCATATCTTCAAAATATTGAAAATAATAAAAAAATAATCCTAAGAAATTCTGATCGTACATAAATACAAGAAACAATAACTTATCTAATCCTTCGATGTTAAAATATAATAATGAAACCATTGATGATCCTCAGTTATTGGCTGATAGCTTCGCTGATCATTTCTCTAACTCATTTACGCAACCTGGTAGTAACAATTTAAATGCTTTTAATTCAGAAAACGTGTTGCCCTTAAATATTATTTTAATACCAGCATTTACAATAAAGGACTGCGCATCAGTTTTGGCTGGCCTACTTACTGTAATTTTTAATATAATATTAAGAACTTCTTTTCTTGATTTATAGAAACTTTCGAGGGTATGCCCTATTTACAAAAGAGGAGATAGAAATGAAATAACAAACTATATGCCAGTAACTATCATTTGTAATTTTACAAAATTGTTGGAGATTATTCTACATGTAATCATATACAATCATGTGTCTGGTATGGTATCACTTGAGTAGCATGGATTCGTGAAAGGCAGGTCTAGAGTTACAAACCTTGTGTGTAAATCCCAGTATATCAGCGCCAAATTAGATCACAACGTCAGGTAGATGTAATATATACTGACTTCTCCAAGGTATTTGACAGACTTGGCCATGGTATTTTGTTAACTAAATTTGTGAACTTTGGACTCTCCAGGCCAATAGTTAAATTTCTTAATTCCTATTAGCAAGATAGGCATCAATTTGTTCAATACCGTAGATACAGGTCTGACAAATTCTTGCATAAGTCAGGCATACCACAAGGTTCGATATTGGGACCACTTTCATTTGTCTTGTTTCTCAACGATATCACATCTGATCTTCATCGGGTACATTATCTGCTATATGCAGACCACTTAAAACTATTTTGTGAAATTAAATCTGAGACAGATTGTGAACATATTCAAACAGCATTAGATACTGTAAATCTCTGATGTGCGAGTAATATATTACCATTAAATGGAACAAAATGTAATGTACTGACATTCACGAAGAAACTAACCTTAATCAAATATAACTATAAACTGGATGATTTAATATTACAAAGGCCAGATTACATAAAAGATTTTGGAGTTGTTTTTGATCCTAAATTATCTTTCATACGGCATATTGAAATGACTACTTCGTAGGCCTATAAAAGCCTTGGACTTGTCATATGCAATTCAAAGGGGTTTGGTAGCTTCCATATGCTTAGAGTGCTTTATGTTTCATTTGTTAGATCGTGGTTGGAATATTCATCAATAGTGTGGAGTCCCATTTATAATATACAAATTTGGTCTTTAGAAAAAATACAACGACGATTTGTAAAATCAGCAGTATACTTACTTGATGGTGAATATCTAAAAAGAGGCATTCAAAGCAATATTTTACTTGCATGTCTCAATGTATCCGAGCTTGCAAAAGTAGAGCGGCGAAGTTGATCATTTTTTTGTATAAGGTGGTTAATAATTTAGTAGACTGTATATGGATATACGAAATTAATTTTACAGTTTCAAGAATATCATCAAATCACAACCACATTTTTAAATTTCCTACAGCTAATACCAAAATTATGATAGCATCCCCTCTATATCAAATGATCTCAAACTATTGCAACGTGGAGAATAATATTAATATTTTTTCTTGTACCCCATTAGCTCCTACCGTTACAATTATGTAAGAGTAAAGTGGTGTCATCTAAACGCATCTCCTCTTGCACGTGGTGTGAATTTTCGCTTGGCAACAGGTCAGTTCCTGTCAGAAGACGTTACCGTTCAGAATAGTTTAGTTGTGTGATTTTATTACACGGTGGGTTGAAATTGTGCTTCGTTAAAATACGACAAAATAAAAAAGCTGTAAATTATGGACTTCGTCGATAAAGAGTAAGTATACCTAACATATTTTGTAGAATATAGTTGGTATGAGTATAAAAATAGCATGAGTATATGTAAATACATATTTCTTATGTACACTAGCCTTGATATTTTTTCCTACAGAAGAGTTGTTAGGTTAGGAATTTTGCTGTTACATATATGTAACGCTAGGATGTAATGTAAGCATATTCTCGTGTATCTTTTGTTTCAATCTAATATGTTTTGTTTTTATTATAGGACATTTTTAGTAAGCTTTATTTCAAAGTATTAGTAGACAGAGTATTCTAAAAATAATGTGGAAAAAATTATATTTTTTTGCTGAACTAAACGTAGATATTTGCTTATTTCAGAGGTCTTGCTACAATTCTTCAGAAAGGGCTGACTGTTCAAGAAGCAATTGATGTAGCCTTTGGAGAAGTTGACGGGATAAATGATTCCATAGAGGCAGTTTATATAGCGCCACCGGATCCGGGTATTCTGACGGATGAAGATTCCGGAGACGAGGATGAGGGTGGAGATTTTGACCATTTGAGCAAACGTCAGTTACTTGCTGATGCAGAAGTTAGAACTGCTGGAGGAATTTCACTGGGAAAATATATGCCTACGGAGCAGTCAGAATCGAAGAAGATGGCGTTTCTTCGACAAATCATATCAATACGACACCTGCTCATATGTTATACCCAAAAGTTTCTGACGCCCCGGATTGGATTTCGGGAGATTTCACATATAACGAGAAGCAATATTCTGAGGCAGATTATTCATTATTTGAAAACAAATCAGTTGTTGATTTATTCGAAATGTAAATAGACGAAGAAATAATACTATTTCTAGTACAAGAAACAAACAAATATGCCCTTTTCAAGAACCAACCCGATCCAGGAGTGTCGCCAGAGGTAATGAAATGTTTTATTGCTATCTTGATTATTACTGGTTACAATGATCTTCCTAGCAAGCGGATGTATTGAGAGCAAAATCTTGACACCAGAAACGAACTTGTATATAATTCTATGAGACGTAACAGATTTGTGCAAATTTTGAGGTTTCTGCACTTGACTTCTTACGAAAATATTGATCAGGGTGATAAGCTCTGGAAAATAAGACCATTCATAAACAAAATAAAAGACATGTGCAGAAAGTATTTTGTTTCTGAAAAAGATCTAGCTCTTGATGAAAGCATGGTCAAATATTACGGCAAACACAGCTGTAAACAGTTTTTAAGAGCCAAACGCATACGATTTGGATATAAGGTCTAGTGCCTAAATACCGTCACTGGCTATTTGATCGATTTCGAAATATAGGAAAATCTGTATCTCCCGATATTGACAGAGAAAGAAACTTTGGAAAGGCGGCAGCACCATTGATGAAAATGATAGACGAACTACCTGATAATCTGAAATCTTTTCCATTCTTCTTTTACTTTGACAATTTATTTACCGCTTTCAGTTTATTGTCTTATTTACGTCTGAAAGAATATAGAGGCACGGGAACTATAAGGGAAAACAGTTTACCTAGAAGCTGTCCTTTATTAGGTAAAAAAAGATCTTCAGAAAAAAGAAAGGGGCTACTTTGAAAATACTATTAGTAAGATTGATGCTGTACTAGTAGCTAAGTGGGTCGATAACTCTGTAGTTTGCATTGTTACAAATAAATATGGGGTCAATCCTGTGACAAACGTCAAACTTTATTCGCAAAAGGAAAAAAAACACATACAAGTTAGTCGACCAGCCTTACTTGCAGAGTATAACAAAAAAAATGGGTGGTAGTGATCGAATGGACCAAAATATTGGACATTACAGGATTCAAATGAGAAACAGGAAATGGTACTGAGCATTATTTACATGGCTTCTTGAAGTTTCAATCAATATTGCATGGTGTTTGTACCGAAAATCAAACAATTTTCAGATTTCCCAAATAGAGTTTAGGACCATCGTGCAAGTTTATTTGAAGAAATATTCGTCAGCTCACAAAGGCACTGGCAGAACTCCATATGAAATTAGATATGATAAGATGGATTACCACGTGGAAAAAATTCCAAACAACAAGAGAAGGTGTTGTGCTGGAAGATTTTGCAAGAGTTCAATACGCATACAATGCAGAAAATGTGACGTAGGTCTGTGCATTGATTGTTTTCTTGCATATCACACAAAGAATTTGTAAACAAAATGTTTAAATCACTTTTTCTCTATGTTAGATTTATGAATTTCAATAAAATCGTTTATAGTTGCATATTGTTTTTTTTCTAGCCAACAGCTCCTAGAGTTACATATATATAACATCTTATACTGAATGATCTAAAAATCCGAACGCGTAAATTCATGCCTTTTCATGTTCTTATATAATACTCTACCCAAAAAATATTAGATTTACAGTAAAAACTGTGAAAAAAATAATTTGGGCACTAATGGGTTAACAAAATTAAAAAGTTGTAATTAATGAGTGAATGGCATATTTTAATCTGTATAGCTTTATATAATTTATATTTATTTCCATTGCTATTGTGTATTGTTATATTATTATTGTTGAATAGCAATATTTTAATTCCCGAAGTATAACGTGTTATTAGTGTTAATTTATTATTATGTATTATATTGATTTCATTTCCTTTGTAATATTTATATATTTTTTCAATCTAATTGTTGCTAGATTTTCTATATTTTGCTTTTTGTTGCTTAAAATTATTTAAGTGTTATTTTATCCTGTAATTGGGTTCTGCCTGTAGGATACGTGTATGAAAATAAATAAATAAATAAATAAATAAAATATTGGTATTCAGGTTTTTGTTGCATCGGATTATTAAGTCTATTCTCAATATTTATTAGAGTCTTATCAAATCAAAATTCGGGATATTCATTATTTATTAAAACCTCTATAATAATTTTTTTCTCATTATTTAATATTTGATTATTAGTTGAAATTATTTTTGCCCTGTCATACAAACATATAACACCTCTTTTAACATTAATTGCCTGGTTAGATTTAAAATTTAAAATCTATTAGTATAAGTTATTTTTCTGTATATACTTTGGAAGTAGAGAGTAATAATGAATTACCCTTCTTGGATAATTTGTTTAGAAAAAAATGAAAACACAATTGAAATTAGTGTATCCAAATCGTATAACAATTACTTTTTATATAAAAATTGGATTGATTAGGATTGTATTATCTGCGTTATTTTATATTCTAGTTTAATAATTCAAAACTAACATTACCACTAATATGCAAATATAATATAAACCTTTATTGTCAGCATTCCTGCTATTTCCCACATACCTAGTTTTAAGTTCTCACCACTGCCATAATTCTGCCAAAATTCGTGGTAGCCATGCAAAGTGTTCGGTCATTCCTATTTGTCAGTGAACGGCGTAGGTAATTTCCTACTACGGTCTAACTGAACAATAATATTGTACTCATAATATTATATAAACGAACACTAACTCTCTACAGCCTTACGTATTTTATCTGCTAAATACCTGCAAATTTAACAATACTCTATATCAGCTATCGGCTCTTTGGTGTGACGTACAGTGGTACATCCTTCCATCTCTAGACCAGCTCAAAGGCTATGAATGAAAATTTATAGTCTTTAAGACCAGCTCAAGTCATTGAGGTATAGTGGCTAAGCTGAGCTGTTTCTTTATTTAGTAATTTTTTATTTATTCATTATGGTGAGATTACGGACTCTGTCAGACTAGTTCGCAGGGCTGGCCAAAGAACTCTTAAAGTAGCTTCAAATTCAAGCTCTGATAAAAAGTACTTGGAGAGGGTTTTCCATTCCATTTAGCATGGCTTGAGGGACTTTTAAAATATACTGTTTGAAAGTATTTTAAGAGTTACAGTCATGCATAGAACTCAGTGCCAACCAAAGCACCCTTAAAGTACCTTTTAAACTATATTCAAGCCCCGATAAAAATTGCTTGGAGAGCTTTTTCCATTCATGGCTTGAGCACTTTTAAATTGTACTTTCGTAAATATTTTAAGAGTTCCAGTCAAAGTCAGGCATAGAACTCAGGGCCGACCAAAGCACCTTCAAGACTACATTCATACCCAGATAAGAATTGCTTGGAGAAAGAAGGTTTTCCACAGCTTTTAGCATGGTTTGAAGCATTTTTTTATAATGTACTTTCGAAAGTATTTTTAAAAGTGCTTTCAAAACAACTCCCTCTGTTAAGCACTTTATTACAATGAATTTGATAACTCGTAAGTGTCACAATCTGGCTAGCAAAATATACATGATTTATTTTATTCTACATTTTAGTGGAGCTGAATAACAGAAAAATCAGAGAATAATATCAAAATGCTACCGTATTATTACATGTGTCCTGTCGTTGATTGAAACTCCTGGTAGCAATTACTCACTACTTTAAACCCATTAATAATAAACGATAATGGCACTTTAGTTGCTAAATTATTTATTATTTATTGTGTATTACTGCAGTGTTTTCCCATGTAATTTGAAGTATAGAAATCTTTATGTAGTATTGTACAAGAGTATCAAGTTAATATGGTACTCATTTATTTATTTATTTATTTATTCATTTATTTATTTATTTAATACATATCCAACAGGCAAAAGCCCAATTACAGGATACGGAGATAACTTGAATTAACAGTAACAGTAAAAAGAAAAATGATAATAATAAAAATAGCAATACAATGAAAATGAAAAAAAAGATGGTAATAAAAATGGTATAAACATAAATAAGCACATACGCTTATACAAACATGTATGCACACATATACATACACATGCACATACATACACACACAAGCCCATATACACACATATATACGCACATACATACATACATACATACACACATCCATACATACATACATACATACCCACACATATACACCTACACACATACATACATATATAAACACATATTATGTATACAAATTATTATAATAGTAAATGACTAGCTGTAAACAATTTTTAGCTGCCTGATAGTACAAAAGAATATATCAACCCTATCCTCCACGGTGCAATAATTAGAGATCATTTGATAAAGAGGAGATGCTTTGAGAATATTGGTATTAGCTGTAGGAAGATTAAAAACATTGTTGTGCCGCGCTGAAATCCTGGGCACCCGTATATTGATATGACTTAGTATATCTGGACAGTCAAAAATGTTATTAACAATTTTATATAAAAATATAATCAGATGTACAGATCTCCGTTTTGACAATTCTATGATGTCAAACCGTGTTAATAACAAATTATGAGAGAACCCTCTTGGTGGATATATGCCATCTAATATATATACTGCAGATTTCATAAATCGTCTTTGTATTCTTTCAAGCGTCGATACATGAGTAACATAGATTGGGTTCCAGACTATCGATGCATATTCTAATTTCGATCTAACGAAGGATGTATATAACAATCGAAGTGTAAACATATTAGAAAACCCTTTCGAGTTTCTAATGACAAAACCTAAACATTTCATTGCAGATGATGTGGCAATTTCAATATGTTTTAGGAATGTCAGTTTAGGATCGAAAGTTACTCCAAGATCTTTTATATAATCAGGCCTATTAAGTGATGCACCGTCCAATTTATAATCAAAATCAACAGGATTTTTTTTCTTGTAAATGACATAACATTACATTTGGAAGCGTTTAGTGGTAAATTGTTATGTGTACACCACGAATTTATTTTATTCAGTGCAACTTGCAACAGTTCACACTCTTCGTAAGAATTCACTTCACACAGTAGCTTAAGATCATCTGCATAAATCAGATAATGTACACATAGGTCTGACACAATATCATTGATAAACATGATAAAAAGGAGAGGTCCAAGGGTCGAACCTTGTGGTACCCCAGATAGCTGCAAAAACTTCTTCGACCTGTAACCACGGTACTGAACAAACTGATATCTGTTTTTCAAATATGAAGAGAAAAGCTGCAGAAGAGGGTTAGATAGTCCAAAAGTATCCAATTTGTTCAATAGAATTCCGTGGTCAAGTCGGTCGAATGCTTTAGTAAAATCGGTGTATATAACATCAACTTGGCTATGTTGGTCTAGTTTATCACTAATGAACTGGGACTTACACACAAGATTCGTAACAGTGGACCTACCCTTCATGAAGCCATGCTGCTCACATGTTATCAATCCAGACACATGATTATAAATAACATTGTGCAAAATTATTTCTAATAATTTAGCAAAGTTGCAGATGATAGTGATAGGTCTGTAATTTGTTATGTCATTCCTATTGCCTTTTTTATAAACAGGACACACTCTAGACAGTTTCCAAGACTCTGGAAAACATGACGTTTTTATAATTAAGTTAAATATAGCTGTTAGAGGAGTAATAAAAGCCGATGCACAATCCTTGATTAAGAATGCAGGTATTTTATCAGGTCCCATAGTACAGTTTGGTTTGAGTCGTTTAATCGCTTTACCAACTTCATCCTGAGTAATGAATGGAATGTCGATTGTATTTATATTTTGGTTCGAGGATACATGGGTAATAGCAACCGGGAGCGTAAATGACTCAGAAAAGAAATTGGCAAAGCTATTAACCATTAGTTGGGGATCCTCAATATCTTCCCCATTATATGTAACAATTGAGGGGATAGAGGAAATATCCCTTTTAGAATTTATATAGGACCAAAATGTATTCGGGTTGATTTTTATATCCATTTCTATGCGTAGTAGGTAAGCTTTATGCAACACGTCGACCTCAATTTTTATTTGCGATCTTAGTGACTTGAATCTGTTTAAATAGTTCATGTCACCATTTTTTTTATGAATTTTTAAAGCCTTGTCTTTTGTTTTTATCTTTTTTATAATTTGGCCATTAAACCACGGTGGATAACATTTACCCGTAGCTTTTTTTTTTGGTATATTATTTTCGAAAATATTATTTAATTTATTGTTTAAATCAGCAATAGCCATGTTTGGATCAGCATATTGATTGAGAAAATCCCAGTTAGTATTATTAATTTCTTCATATAAAGATAAAAAAGTTTGCTTTTTTAAAATTGAAATCGGTATGTGCTTTGACGGGAAAATTATTTCTTTTTCTATTAGACTTTGCAATTTCAATTTCTACAATCAACGCGGGGTGGTAAGGGTCTTCTAGTAGAATAATCTGCAGTGCCTTATTAACTACACAATTTATATTACATAATACTAGATCCAATAAGCGACCTTGAAAGTTCCGTATATTATTCCATTGATTAAGACCATAGAAATTTATGAAATTTTGTGTCTGCAAAAAATTAGGCGTTGATGTATTTCCAGCACAGCAATTTATGTATTCATAGACATTTGTAGTCCAAAGTAGTGTATAACATTTTAACTGTCAGTAGAAGTAATTTGTAAATCGTTGTTCTCAAAGAGACGAATTTCATTCATATCCCCTAGCATTCTGAATAATACAGAATTTGACACTTCTAGAATTATAAATTATTATTTGCTACATGCCGATTAGAGATATTGCAAGAACTGCATGTTAATGATGCTCTCCACTACTTTAGAAAGTATAGAGAGTAATAATTACTTGAATCGGTTTCCCTTCATATTTAGAAATGATTGTAAAACAAATTAACAAAGTATTGAGTCAATGTTTTGGTCAAGAAGTACTAAATATCACATAATACATATTCTTCAAAAACAATTTGTTCCCTTTAATATGAAAAATTAAGAAACAATTTGTAAGAGTTTGTGACGGCCCAACTCCTCCTCGTATATTTAATATATTTTATCCTGTTCACGACAGCCCAACCCCCCCTCGATTATTGTGTATTTAATTTATTCCCCTTTTACTACGTCTCACCTGTCGTGAAGCGACAGATAATAATAATTAATTAATTAATTGGCCTTTTTCGTGATTGTCTAGTTTTTAGTGGTAGGACCCAAATTTTTTGTGTGATTGTAACCTCACAGGTACGTTTATAAAGTTTGGTATTACTTTGTTTCATTTATAAGATTTAATTTGCTTTAATGTGATTAAATTACCAATTATTATGAACACTAATCTGCACTGCACTGATATATGTTTTAAAGAATGACTAGTATAAGTAAGATTAGACGAAAATTTATGATTACTGATTGACTTAGAATTCACTTTTGTACCTGAAATTAGAAATAAGTCTAGGAAACTCAAATAACGTTTTCACACCTTTTATTTCTATGCCTAGACAACTGTCTATAAGAAATACATGGATATTTAGCTAGTTGAACCTGCAATGTAACCAAATCTGGTTACATGCGCGGAAACTTCCGATTCATAGTTTAAATGACATATGTCCAACTCTACATATGGGTGCAAGAAAAAACCTCCCTTGTATGTGGCACCAGAATGTAACCTGTCACATGAGCCGGGCAGAGACCGACAACCATGCCTTGTTGTTTAATTCGCGGGCTGGTGCTACCATAAAACAGTACCAGAAATACAACTCACGCTAGCCAACGAAGATTCGATGCATATGCGGAACTCCGACATATGACGAGCAACTGCCCGTATTGTTTTGGGTGTGTTGAATGCATGCCACCAATCAAGGTTTAAACCAACATGAAACGAACTACCCTAAAGAGTTTGGCAGACGTCGCTTGTATTGCGGCACGCTTATGGGAGCGATAGCCATAAATCATTAATCGGTATACACTGGTCATCTGGCCCATGACTCTCTGTCGAAAGACAAGGTCCGTGGTCAGAGCACTGAGCGGTTGGGGTGAACTGCATGTTTTTGTTGTCGACGCCTAACTGCACCCACCTGACCGTTACACTCTGATCCCCATACGGGTAGTGAAATTTGATAAAATGACAGATATTGCAGATTCAACTGGACACTAATTCTTTTGTACATTATCTTATTTTGACCTAACTTGAAAAATGAATGAAAGTTCCAACTACTATTATCGGAATTAATATCGACTGTACTAATTATTAATAAACATATAATGAGCAGTGCATTATAACAGAAAAACCCTATCTGTAAATCATGTGGTACCACCGGTCAGATATTGTTAAAAATCGCGAAAGTCAAGCATATAGAGTCGTACTTTGATTAGCGTTGCCATTTCACGCGGAACAAAGAAATTGAATTAATTTAATGACTTTCAGTGAGCTCGAGTACGTAGAAAATGGCAACGCAGTATAATAATTATTTAAATGCAGTCCTTACCAATTCTGGTATACACGGAGAGTTCCGCTGGGCCCACTCCCCCCGGATTCTTAAGTAATGTCTGAATTACTCGCCTCCATGTCGACGGCGGCGTCGGTAGCTAGTGCACGCTAATGAAGCGCGGCTCCCAATGCTAGTTATAATTCCGAGACAGGGCCACTCTCTTATTTCCCAAAGCATAAGCTTGGGGTCGTCAGAAATGACCTGGAGCACAACTGTATTACAGAGAGTCGTACAATCTCTTCGTAACCGATGCCTTAGAACCAAAGCGTAACGATTGGGGTTGTCAGAGATATGGCACGACTCTGCCACGGAGAACTGGACAATCTCTTCGTACTCGATTCCTTAGAACCAAATCATATCGCTTGGGGCTGTCAGAGATGTGACTTAGATCGTAGGAAATATCGCGTATTTATATGATTTCCCGTGAGTGAGTTCGTCGTCCAAGCCTGTAAGCTAGACGGAAATAGCCAAACGATAACTTTTGCTTTACCCATGAAATTAAATTCAAGATGCTTTAGGTGAGAAGTGATATAATGGCTATGTTTATTCGCCTTTGACCCTATTCTTAATAAGAACTCTTACAACCCTACATGTTTACGTCGGTTTGTTTATGTTATCATTCTCGGCTGGAGAATGCTTTAAGATTTTGTACAGTTTTGTCAATGTTTTAAAATATTAAATGAATACTGTGTGTTCTTTTACTTCTGAATAATTTAGACTCTATAGTTTGAATGCATACGTTTTCTGCCAAAATTCTACGAAAATGATTTAACCTTTTTATGTAATAATTAATTTTGGAATTTAATGATATAAATGCTTGGAAATAGTTTTATGTAAAAATTATAGGAGATTTATTCGCGATGAAGCAGCCCAGGGCTGGGGTGCTTCAAGTTCAAGAGGGGGGAGCATAAATGAAAATTACTGTGGTTGTGGTTTCGTGTTTTTGCGTTATTTTTATTTGTCATCATAGAAAATAAAATAAAAGTAGAAACACGAAATTACACGGCAAAAAAAGTGTAGTCATAAACACTACAATTACGTATGGACTTTTACAAAAAAATTACGACACAAATAGGGACAGCATAAAATTTAACTAAGTTTCCAGAAGACATTGTAGTAAAATTAAACTATAATTATTAGGTTATTTGAAACATAAACATGAAAACATTTGCAAATGAAAGAGTGACTAGATCAATTTCGATGTTTAAATTTGTACGACAAAGTATGGTTACGGGCAAGAAGTATTATAGAAGATGCTGTAATAATATTTAATATTTTATATTTGAAGCAGGTTCATGTATTTATAGACTATTCCACTACGGTGTTGTAAGATATATTTTGGACTTTTCTGACAACATTTCTTACTTAAATCAGTGGAAAATTAAGTTATATTATAACCATTACGTACAATAGTAGCATATTTAGCATGTCATAAATAGCAAGCTAGGGGTTCTTTGGTTACGAAGAAGTTATCGCACATGTCCAATTAAATAATGACACCCCAAATATTGGAATGTTACGTATTGCGATTTGATCCCCTTTTCGTTTTACCAATACTCGTTGAAGTTCTTATGGATTAAAACCACAGATGATACAAGCCGCCATCTCTTGATGGAAAGACTGTAGTTTAGAATAAATCTATCTACATATCAACGTTCTTATTATTTAAAGGAATCAATTCTTTTACATCCACCACAGTTAATGAAACAAAAATTTCTTCCTCAATTTTTGCTGTTATAAAATTTGTAAATAAAGATTCCCTGTAATTTTATGTAATATTAAAACTTAACTCGAAATGATTCAATTTGTTCAAGTAATGCTAAACTATTTAAGATTGAGATAACGGATTCATCCATGGTTATTTATGTTGATAAAAATCATTACTCAGTACTCACATTATAAATGTAAAATGGGTGTTAGGTTTTCTGGACTGGACGGCATTTTGGAATGATGTGAAATGATACATATATACGTAATAGCGCATAACGAAAATTGTAAAAAAAAAAAAAAAAAAAAAAAATGAAAAAGAGTTTTCCCCACAAATTTTAAAAAAACCCGAAAAAGGGGGGGGAAAAACCCGGGAAAATTTTTGAAAAAAAAACAAAAAAAAAGGGGGGATTTTGGGAAATTTGTGTGGGGGGGAAAAACCCGGGGGAATTTTTTTCCATACCTTGGGGGTGGTTTTTTTTGGAAAAAAAGGGGAATTTTTCCCACAAAAGGGAAACAAAAGGTAAAAAAGGCTACTCCCCTTCCCCTGGTACCCCAACCATGTAGGGGTGATCAGAAAACTACTGGGCGTGGGGATGTAGCAATTCGAGACACTACTTAGCCCGGATAAGTTAATGAGTGTCACAAGATAAAACTAGCTCAGATCTCTGGGCGTTTACACTCAGTTTATCTAAATTTCAATACTAGAAAAATAACTACTTTACTTAAACTTTAACTTACCATGAATTATTCGTTTTCGCCATAAGGTGGTATTTTAAAATAAAATATCAAATTCCACAACTATGAAAAAGGCTATATTCACATAAATTTCATTAGCAAATATAAAAACTATTTATATTACCTTATGAAACTGTGCCTCAGAGACTAATTATAGTATCTACTACAACCCTTATACACAGGTTGTAAACATAGATCAATACAAGGTTTTAACACCCTGAATGTGGCCACACAGAAGGTTCACAGCTAAGGTTATCGTTATCAAACTTAAACTAAACAAAATGGGGTGATATTCGCTTAAATAAAAATTAAAACAATAATATATACAGTTACCAGCTACCAGCGGCACATAAGGGTAGGTACTCCTCAGACACACTTCCTCGTTCCATTTTACCTGGACTTAGAACTTCACTCGGTGCTTACATAGGTACGTAGGCTCTTCAGTCTTCCTTCAAAAATGACAAACCGAGCTTCCGACGTATAGAATAGTAGAAACCTTGCACCCAGGCTCGTAGAACGATATAAACTTCGTCTCAGACGTGCAACACGGTGCAGACTTCGTCCCCAGGCGTGTACCCTAAAGAAATATGTTTGATTTACACACTTATCTGATGTTTACCTACTGGAGACTAAGTAATGGACTTAAACACAATACAAAAATAATAACTATAATTTTACGAACTATTTACCTCAAATACAGAGGAAACAGGTGTCTTCCAATTTCTCTAGTAGAACCACAAAAGCCATAACCTCACTTCTCATTTGCTATGTGCTCAGAATGCAACATTCCTCAAAACAATAATTATGGTGGTATTTTAAGTAAAAGTTTATTACAAACCAGCCTAGAAAATACAGAAATAAACATGCCATCTTATGAAAAATAAAATGTCTAAGCTTTACTAAAGATCGCAATTATATCCTGCTTGCAGTAAAAGTTCTCTTCTAAACCAGTACTAACACATTCCACACTGCGTCCAAAACAAGAGAACGTAAATTAAGCCGTTTTCTTTCCGTGCAGAATTGTAATTTTCAATTTTATTTTTTCATCTAAACTGGTACTAACTTTTTTCTTAATATTTAACTTTAAAGGGGATAATTTTTTTTGAAAATAATTGTGCATTTTATAGCTGGCGAAGACTCTTAAGCCAGTTTGGGAATATTATTGAGCTCTGGTTGGAGCGTAATTTTCATATTATAAAGTAATGCTTTAAAACTTTGTACTTTTTGTAAATTTAAGGCTGATTCTTGGGCCATTTGGTGATTCAAATTCTTTACGGTTTTGAATTGAAGACGTTAAATTTCTTGAATGGCCGAAGGAGTTTTTATTTTCGATAATATTACGGTGTTCTGGGAATTTATTTATCATTTGGTAGCTATGCCTTATTTAACTTAATTACATAATAATGGAAAGAGTTGGCTTTCTTCAGCCATTTTATGTTCATGAACATATGAATTTAAAAATGTTTACATTGTAACTAGGTTGCTATCAAACTCATACACGACAGAGTAAATTTTAGAAACATTGTAAAGTTCAACTTGCTCTACTACTAGTGTATATAGACATCTTGTTTATGTTAAATGGATATTATGAAATGAAAACAAAAATAGAATAAAATAAATCGATTACTCTAACTTGTAAATCGAATTTTACTTCTTGCTTTTACCTGTCCTACACAAATATATGTGACGATGTGATACTGTGAAAAGCATTAGAGAAAAATGTTTCTTTTTATAGAACATCTGGATTGAACGTCAGCATACTATATCTTACAATTAGTATCAAATTTACTTGAGGTTAAGTGTTCGTCGTTACTTGTCGACAGACCTAAATTAAATCATGTTTGAAAAATAAAAAAACGCGGTGAAAATTTCAAGCTAATTCCTTACGATATAAGATTTTTCTAAAATATCAAGATGTTGCACGTCGATTGTAGAGTGACTATTTTGAAAAAGCATCGTTTCCAGTTTTATTGAGTTTAATCAGCTAATCGTTAATTTTGTATGTGGTAAAATGTAACGTTTTTTTAGTGGTGTTTTAAGTCTTTTCTTAAATATTAATGTAATTAAGTAGCGCAATTGGCTAGAGAGCGCTGTGTGACAAGCTCGACTAATGTACGATTAAAATATATTGAGCGCTCAGTTTAACTGTGAGTATCTTATACGCGGCGAATCAGAAAAAAATAAATAATCACGTACCGTAGAACGGAGTGAAATAATATGTCTGTGCCACTTGATACAAAATGATGGTATTACGTTTCTTATTTTTAGAAAAATTACCCTTCGTTTCTGAGGTTCGGATCTGCAGTGGTTTCATGAAAAACGAATCAGGTACATATTTCTTAACCTCATTTATTACGTCAGCAAATTTTAAAAGGACGGTAAATGCAGAGAACAAGAAAAATGGGTATACGAGGGCTAGCAGAAAAATACTCTGTAGACAAGGAGAAGCTATATCTGTATCTGAAATAGAAAAAATATGTTGGTCGAACTATCCTTTGAATAGAAAAATAAACCACTTTGTGCAATATACTACTTACTGCTAATGAATGGGTTTTCCCAAGGGGGTCGTGGAGGTAAGGAGGACGGGAACGAATTACTTGTGTAGGTAGGGTAATTCGATAAAAATTTTAAAAAACAATTTGTCCGGAGACGACTGGATAAAAGTATTTTTAGGAAGAAGTAACCAAAGTCGTACTACAAGAATTGCAGAAAATACTAAAATATGTCGAACAGGGGTAGCCCATGAAAAAAATAAGTTAATATTTTAATAACCTAAAAAGGGCTTTAGCCGGAATAGGTCCCTCGGTAATCAATTATGATGAGAGAAACTTAGCTGATGATCCTGGTAGAAAATATGTCATGAACATGAGAGGGTGCAAATATCTCAAATTTGTTTTAAATGATAAGACGAATCGATTTGATAATGATGGTGGCCTCCTTCCACTCCTGTATTATTACTGATTCTCTTCCAATCACTTGGATGTAATGATTTTTTTTTTTGTTGAAATTATGCCATTACACGTGTATATTAAAAAAATCACTACAGTCACAATGACCGAATTTAAGAAAAAATATGTTAGTTCCAGTTATGAGACATCTGTGTGATAACACTCAGCCATTTTCACTTCCCAAAAGTATACAGGGTGGCCAAAAAGAATTTTTAAATTTACAACTTTTTTGAACTGAATTTTCTCAATTTTTTCAAATACCCTGTATATTTTTGTACGATGTGATGTAGGACTGAAAAATTAACATTTTTGTACGTACATTCCTATGGCAATTTGTGACCATTTTCAATTTATTGAACAATAACTACAAAATTCAGCAATAAAGATTAAAAATGAGGGTTTTTTTCATAATTCAAGAGAAGGTATTGTAATAAGCGTGTTACATGATGCTTATAAAAACAACACACCAACAATCCAAAAAATGGAGGAAAGGATAATAAGTGCTTTTAAAAGTATCACTCCGATAATGTTATGATCAGTATAAACCTCATTCCAAAGACGCATAGAAATGTCAATCAAAATGGCAAGATGTGGAGCACTTTTTAAAATATCTTCTCTTGAATTACAAAAAAAAATGTTTTTAATATTGAATTTTGCAGTTATTGTTCAATAAATCGAAAATGGTTACAAATAGCCATAGTATGATGTAAGTATAAAAAATTTTCATTTTTCAATTATACATCACATGGTTCAAAAATATGCAGGTTGTTCCATTTGAAAAAATTGAGAAAATTCAGTATAAATAGTTATGAATTAAGAAATTGTTTTTGGTCATCCTGTATACTTTTAGGAAGTGAAAATGGCTGAGTGTCATCACACAGATATCTCATAACTGGTAATAACATACCTTTTCTTAAAATCAGTAATTGTGACTGTAGTGATTTTTTTTATATACACGTGTAAATGGCAATAATAATACAGGAGTGGAAGGAGGCCACAAAGAGGTTTCAAAAAATGTTCTGGTATACATGGCATTTCATTTAAAAAAAATTTTAGTTAACCCTGTAGAATCGTCTTGGTTCATATTCGAAAATAATTTCTGGTTATAAGTTTTTTTTGTCTAGTTTATCTATGTTTTTAAATCAAGTTTCTAGCTTAGAACTCGACATATCGAAGTCGGATGCACTATCGCCCCACCCTGTATATACCGATTTTGCGTTAGCGTCTGTTAATCAAGAAACTGTTAAAATTTAACATTCCTTCAAAAATTATGTTACTCGTTAAATCCTATCTTGTTAATAGAGAACAATATGTAGTACACAATAATTTTATGTCAAAAGCATATATTCCAACATCTGGAATACCCAAAAAGTCGAACCTCAGTAATCTGTTGTTTATATTATATATCAATAATTTAGTAGATGTAATCGAAAACCCGCATATTTTAATATTCGCTGATGATGCTAAATTCTTTAAAGACGTAAATGCCCCAACAGATTCCCAAATGTAGCAAAATAGCCTTAATTCTTTATATAATTATTCTCATGTCAATGCCCTTCCATTTAATGTTAATAAATGCATGTGCATGGTATACTCTAATCAACATAACTAGGCACTAAATTTCAAATATAATATTGGCAATGTAAATCTGATTCAGGTAATTACCTTTAAGGATCATATTTGATACCAAATTGAATTTTAGCATACATGTAAATAAATTGACTAATAGTGCCTTAAAAATGTTAGGTTACCGTATAAGAGATAGTAAAGAACTCCATAACTCGTTTACCATAAAACTATTATATATACCTATGTGAGGAGTAAGTTTGATTACTGCACCATAATTTATGATCCGTACTACAATTAATATATATCTACTATTGAAAAATGCCAACACGAATTTTTAAAATACTTGCACTTTAAGTATCATGGTGAATACCCTATTGATATCCCCTATTTGCATTTATGCAGAGATTTTAAATACCTTACTCTAGAAGCAAGAAGAAAGGTCAATGTACTGATGTTATCTATAAAATTCTGCATAATAAAATTGATGATATTTCTTTAATGGAACAAATTGATTTTAAAATACTTGACATGAGGACACGATCCTCCAATCCTTTTACTTATAACTGCCCAAAAACAAATACAGGTCACGCATCGTAGAGTAGCCCCCGAATTGCGCTCAAGTTAGAAAGAAGTGACCAGAATGCGGTAGAGACAGTAGATGCAGAATCTATTGCGCATTTAAATCTAAGGGGCCATGCTACGATGCGTAAGTTGTAGTTATATTAAATCACCCATTATAAAAATGTGTTTGTATATAATAATTTACAAAACAATTTAAGCAATAATTGTGATATAATTACTGATAGGCAAAATTTATTTAAGACACATATTGTAAACTATTTCTCTATTAATATGTGAATCTTTGTCTCATAGTTTTAAGTTTTTAGTTTGTAGTTGTATTATATTTTATTGTGTTTTACAAGCTTTCTCCGTAATTGGGTTGTACCTGTTGAGAATAAAGGAATAAATAAATAAATAATTTAAAAAAATATACCAAGACAATTTCATATAAAATAAAATATCAAAACGCGTCTGCCATAGATAAAAAGCTTCTATAAACTGGCTATTCGCATATTTTTAGTATGCGCTAACAATAGAATGTGCCTGTATTTGGACTCCGCACAGGTTGTGCGTCGCTGTGTGTGGATTTGACCTGCAATGTGCTCCAGGCCTAAAAGAATAGGCGGAGAAAATCGCGTGCATAAAAAGATGCCATTATTGCTAATGAAGGCTAATTAAGCATTATAGGAAATGTACATGTTCTATGTATCTTAGTTACTTTATTATAAGTTTCGATTATATGCAATATTTTATATACTTATTAATTATTATTACTGAATTAAAATATGCAAAAGTAAATAAAATTGTTGTCGATATCTCCATTTAAAATTCATTTAGAAAAATAAATGATAAATTAGTATTTGACTTACTATTTTCATATACATTTAATACAAATGACGAATATATGAATTGCCGGTTGATAATATTCTCCAAATTTGAATGATCTACGATAAGTGTCAACAGTTTTACATAAATAAGTCTGTTACTCGCTGCTGTTCAGGAATATAATTTTATCTTCAATTAATGCAGCAGCTCTGAACTAAAACAAACTAGATATTTAAAGCTTATTTAATTCTGTGGCGGAAAAGGCTTTCGCCAATTAGTTACTGGGAACGCGTTCAGAATAGACTAGACGCTAAGCCGCAATCAACGATCTACAACTTCTGTCATTGGACACTGGCGGATTCAGGTACAACCGCACAATTTACATATTCAAATTATGAGCAGAAATATATTGCTTTGGTAAATTCCTATCCAGTTAAAGTGAAAAGCGGTATAATTTAAGCTCACCAATTCTAGAGCTTTAAATAAGCAAATGTTATGTGGACATGCACAAATATCTAAATTAGACTCACCAATAATAATAGAGATAATAATTAAAGTAATTTATTTATGGAAACAAGTGTCACTCTAAAAACACAGGTATGAAATTCTTTAATTATTATTGAAAACAGTATATTTGTCCAAAAAGGCATACTATGATTCAGAGTTAATAGACATTTGTGCACCTCGATTTTGAATATTTATAAAAACAAATGGCTTAAAACGTCAATATTCTAAGTTAGATTTCTGCCATCCATCATTTTAAGTTCATATCATCTTTTTTGAGTTAAATCGATTTGAAATCTTTATGCTCGAAAATGCATTGCACTGGATTGATTTTTACATTTTATCTCGTAAAAAAAATTAAGGGAGAAACATATCGGACTAAGATATCCAAAATTGGTTGTAAATAAGCAAAAGAAAGTATAACTTCTAAATTACCCTAAAAATTATTTGACGAAATAAAATGTAAAAATCACTTCACTACAATGCGTTTTAGAGCATGCAATGTAGTTTTCAAATCGATGTTACTCAAAAACGGTGAGTCCTTTCGAAGTTCAACGAGAGTACTCTTTTCTCGTAAAAACTCAGACAATTTCATAATTTCATGTGAAAGACTATAAAAAATTACGTACAATCAAGTTAGGGTCATAATTACACTTCGCACCCCGAGTTTGATACACCCAAACATGCGTTTGAGAATAACCATAAAATAGATATTAGCAATTTAAGATTAATTAGGAATGTAACAAAAACTGGACAGCTGGATGCATTTGAAAACTTGGAAATCACTAAGTGTAAAAATAGTATAAACAGTGACATATGGTCAACCCCAAATAGCCCGCTTTATTGGTGAGTGGGTTACGGTTCACCGAACCGTGACAATAGTTTAGGTATAAATAGGGTACATTGTTAGCATAAGTTTAGTTTTAATCTTCTTCAGATGATGCAAACTTGGTTGGCGAAAGGCGTGTCGTGTGCAGCATGGTAACGAAGTGATTTTTTCCGTTGATAGTTTTCTATTGTAATCAGACCTAAGTGGGTTTTTCGTTCACTTTGGTACACCCTGTATACGATAACTTATGTTAATATTTCTTTTAAAACCGTTTTGAGCCAAAGTTAGATTTTGGCAAGTCCAGTATTTGGAATAATAATTATTTCTCAAATATAATTGTTTCAAACCGATTTCCTTCCAGGGTAATCTTAGTTAATTTTATTATTCTAATGATAAATCGTTTATTGTGTTTGTACTCAATCAAATAAGAGGAAAGTAGTTTAATCTAATTTAATTTGATTTCAAAGCAAGTTGAAATCATTTATTCATAATAAATAAATATCTTTCTATTTGTTTAATAATTTACCGAATAAGTTAATAATTGATTTATTTTTAAATATTAGTACTTGGCGGTTTTAAATTATTTCTTTTCGGAAATATAGTTTAATAATTATGAGAAAGCGATTCCTAGCCTTGGAATATTTTATAAACATTTGTTTAAATATGATACGCCGAGATAAGCTGAAATAACGTTTCCCACGGACAACAGTCGACATGCTTGCGAGTCGCACAGATCCCCCCATTACTTGGCAGGAGTTTTAGAATAAATTGAATCACATGGCTTGAAATAATCACTTCTGCTCCAGTAAGTGCTCAAGTAAGACGCTCAGTTCCCGATCTCCGGTGTGCTCCGCAATCAGGTAGTGGTAAGAATAATTTTGACCGTTTTACTGTTTTTATTTGTATTTCCGTTATTTTACCGTTTGTGCCCGAATTTACCGTTGTATTATTTTGTCTGAAGTGTCTGTTTTCCGAATAAGTCAAATATATGAAAGTTGGGTTATTCATTCAACGACGAGCATCGGAATTATTCGGCTATCATTTTATTAAGTATTGACGTATATATAAGACTTTTAACCCTCGATCTGTGGAAAGAGTCCCATCTCAGTCGTAGTTGCAATAAAGTACCGGTGAAATCTTTAATCCTCGATCTCTGGTCTTTAATCCTCAATCTGTGGAAAGAATCTCACTAGGTGCTCCGGGAAGTATTGCATACACTGTTCCGTCTGATACTCGTGTTCACTATAACTAATTTGTACAGAAAGTAAACTTGAAACTGATTTGATAACCTATTGCTCTAATCTATCACTAACTAATGAAAATTAACTTCGAGTATCTCCAGTTACTCACGCATATCTCTGGTTTAGAAGTCTAAGGGACAATTTACAGTTGAAAGCCCGAGTTAGTAAAACTGAACTGATATGCTGTATAGTTAGACACGCATCGGTAGTATTCGGTTATTATTTCTATTTAGTGGACTAATAATCCTCGATCAGTGGAAAGGATCCCATCTCAGTTGTAGTTGCAATAAAGTACGGGTGAAATCTTTAATCCTCGATCTGTGGGAAGGATTCCATTAGGTGCACGTGAAGTGGCACAAGTGTGCTTTTTAATCCTCGATCTGTGGAAAGAATATCACTAGGTGCTACGAAAGGTAATGCACGAACTGTTTCGTCCGCCACACGCAGTCGAGAAGTCCTAATAAGGGATATTAGGAGCGAGTCTAAAGATATAGCACGCTCGCGATTATACAGGCAAATATACCGTCTGTCCCTGGACTGACCTCATGCACTTGTGTCTTGCTTGCACTCCATAACCGCTTACCACTGAAAATACCTGCTCCACCGACCGCCTGCCATAATACCGCCTTAAGCATTAGTGACTAGAGTCATTAACCGCTTGCTGTAAATGCTAGTATTAGTAGTACTGTAACTATGTAACTTGCCCACATTGATTATCATCATCTCTTCATTTCACATTATTCAAAATCTTTCAGGCGTACTAATTTCAGTCTTTTAAATTTGTTTGTCCATAAGTAGCTTTCAGTTTTATTAAACAAACTTCTTATATCATTCCCTTTTATTGCCCTAATGGTTAAACTATGATATATATATATATATATATATATATATATATATATATATATATATATATATATATATATATATATATATATATATATATATATATATATATAAAAAAAAAAAAAATATAGGAAGAACAGGATCATGGGTAATGCCTGCAAAAACGGGATAAATTCGCCGACACTTGTTTCTGAGTCACTACTCGTTATCAAGACGGCTATAATTTGTAAGAATAGGCACAACTTATGTTCAACAACACAAAGGAAACCACTGACAAGAAGCCAGTCGTTCATTTGTAGCTGCAATTGAGAGACCCGTGTTTAAAGGGCAACAGACAATATTGCCACGGAGGTAACTATAGCCACCTGCGTGGTAGTGACTCAGAAACACGTGTCGGCGGATTCATCTTTTTTTGCGGGCATTACCCAAGATCCTTGTCTTCCTGTTATATCTCATCTCGCAGTAACATTCCATACTATCTATCTTTCTACATATATATATATATATATATATATATATATATATATATATATATATATATATATATATATATATATATATATATATATATATATATATATAAATATATATATATATATATATATATATATATATATATATATATATATATATATATATATATATATATATATATATATATATATATATATATATATATATATATAAAATGCCTTGAACCACCAATATCTTGTTATATTATTTTTGAATGGGTTTTACCTAGGATTTTCATCTAAAGAAATTGTTTTACAGATGATTGGGTACCACTTCTACTAGAAAACTTTTATTTCGATAACAAAATATTCCTGACCAACACTGCTTAAGTGCATAAATATAAAATATACTATTATTATTACTATTTTGTATAATTCAAAATAGTATTATGCTAAAACACTGTAACATGCTGTCATGTAGTAGGCAGAATGGCTATAATGGTTCTAGAACTGCTACGAAATAGATTAGCAGTGAAACATCTGTGACGATGAGAAATTTCCTCTCATATGGTCTTAGGGGTTTTTGTCCTTTCCAGAGTCTGAGTTTTTCTTTGAGCCATTGTTTTCAGCATTTTCAGAGCGCCGAGGACGGGTTCACTGGGTCGTATAATTACATGCAATTGTCTAGAAGACATGTCTCGATTCTGTTTGTGAGGGACACGGAAATTGAGCAGATTAAGGTATATCAAGAAGAATTATATAATATTCAATTTGCATTAAAACCTCAGGATTTTGTATGTTATGAAAAGTAGGTCGCTAGTTACATTCATTGAAGAGTGCCCTTTAACAGCTGGGTGTTAATTTGCTACAGCCAGCCAACGTATTTTAACCAAATAGTTCTGCTAAGTAATGTTCTAAATGCATTAATTTGTTGACGAATGCGCAGTTAAAAATACAGATGCTCTGCCGTAAACATTGATCTTTCACTTACATGTCACTTTGTATTGTCGGAGCACTAGCCTATTATAAAAGAGGCAGTGATTAATGAATTTTTAAGTCTTGTAAAACAACTCGTATACCTTGTTTTAGATTTAGAGCAGAAAAACGATATTACTTTGCTCCATTTTCTATCAGATTTTTACAAAATCCTGTGAAACCCAACTTGTATTAACAATATTTTTCTGTAATTACAACATATAGAAAAGGGTTTGAACATAAATATTAGAGTTTTTTTTAAGTAAAAACACAACAGATCATCATATTTTTTTACCAGCCTTGGAAATATCCTCATAAGGGGAGGATATCTTGCCCTGCCACAGAAATTAATCAGTTTTCAGTTTTAAATTTATTTATTGGAGTAAATATATATATATATATATATATATATATATATATATATATATATATATATATATATATATATATATATATATATATATATATATATTAAATTCGTTTTCCGGGTATACTCCCGCGTAGGTGATAGGCCCCGAGAGGGACCGTGGCTTCGATGTCATATTCACCAACGTACCCGTAGAGGAGTCACTCGACATTATCAAACGAAAATATCATCCAGCAGATCATATTCTTAGGCTAACTCAACATTGCCTAAATAATACCTATTTTACATACAATGAGCAACGCTACAGACAAACCGAAGGAGCCCCGTAGGGCTCCCCCCCCCTATCTCCAGTTATTGCCAATCTCTTTATGGAGGATTTAGAAACTCGAGCACTACAATCTGCACCATTAAAACCAAGCCTATGGCTAAGGTACGTCGACGACACATTTGTGATTTGGACTCATGGAAGAGAGAATCTCACTAACTTCTTAGAACATCTGAATAGTATACACGACAAAATTAAGTTCACCATGGAGGTAGAGACTGACAGTCAGCTACCATTTCTCGACGTACTGGTCAAGAAGAAGCAGGACGGAAGTCTAGGCCACACAGTTTATAGAAAAGCCACTCACACTGACAGATACCTAAATGCACAGTCACACCACCATCCAGCACAACTAAACTCAGTAGTAAAGACATTAGTCACACGCTCGCAGAGACTAGCAGATGCAGACAACCTCAAAGAAGAAATGTCAACTCTTCACAAAGCGCTGCGAAAGAATGGGTTCACACAACAAAGAATACAGAAGTTGTCAAAACCATCTCGGCCGAGAAATCAAGAGGACTCCGAACAACCCATAGCAAAAGCCTATCTGCCATACATAAAAGGAACAACAGATAAAATAAGCAAACTTCTACGTAAACATAAAATAGAAACAACTTTTAAGACCGACAAGAAAATCAGTACCATTATATATATATATATATATATATATATATATATATATATATATATATATATATATATATATATATATATATATATATATATATATATATATATATATATAAAAAAAAAAAAAAAAAAAAATATTAGCTCATCTGAAGATGATTAAAACTAACAAAAGCTTTATTCTTCTCTAGATGATACAATTTTGATTGGCGAAACGTGCGTCGAGTGCAGTAGTGTAGTGGTGTTTGTGGAAAACCACGTCAGTGTTAGCTTCACACCAAAGGTTCCAACACATTCCAGTTTATACATTGTATTTGGAAAATATTGCTACATGAAGATTTAAAAAATAAACTAAAATTCTCAAAAAAAGCAAAAATTTTTAAATCAAGCTAACTATCACTATCATCTGGAGATGATTAAAGCTAAAAAAAGTTTAAATCGTCCCTAGATGATGCCAACCTGATTGGCGAAACGTGCGTCAAGTGCAGTAGATAGTGGTGTGGTATTTTGTGGAAAACCACGTCAGTGTTAACTTCACACCAAAGATTCCAACCAACTTTAGGTTATACATTGTATTTCGAAAATATTGGTGCGTCGTGAAGATTTAACAAATATATAAATAAACGACAATTCTTAAAATAAGCAAACAGTAAAATATCCCTGTTTAATCACATATGTATATATATATATATATATATATATAAAAAAAAAAAAAAAAACTTTCTTATGAAATTAACAAAACACTAGGAATAATGTAACCGTGCGTTGTGGTATTAACAAAAACGTATCCCCGTTTGTGCGTGGCTGAGATCTAGCATACATTTCCTTGGTCTATGACCAGCGACCTATGTTACAGTCTAAGGTTGCAACAAGAACGCATCCTCACGTCCTGAATTATGGTTAGAAAGGAGTATCAATGAGCAACAACAATTGGTTGAACTGATTATTAAGAAAATAAAATTCTATTTATACTATCCAAACTATAACAAATAATAACAATTACCAATGGCTTCTGCCTAGTAAAAACTGCTAACAAAGGAGAAGTTGCATAGTTGCATTATTTGTTTTTTGATTACTATGAAAAAAACTTGGTTATAAATAATTAACCAATATCTGGAAATAACATGAAGAAAAAAATATGTAAGTGATTAAATGTTTTGCTCCCAAGCTTCCTGTTTTTCTTGCTCAGTCGGGGGTTCCGGTTGCTGCTGTCTACGTTTATGTTGCAGTAGGTGACGGGCGAATCCCAACAAAAGAATTAGTATAACTATGATAACGGTAGTGGTGGCACTACTGGTGATGAGAGAATGGTGTATTGAGTGCCACTTTGTCCAGGGTGTATTAACCACCACAAACCATACAGTCAGAATTCCTGCTGTATAAACCACCCTTATTCTACGTCTCCGCCAGTGATCTCTTCGAGTCCTAAGAATCCATTGGTCCCGAACGTAAACTTAAACTCAATAAGTTTACCATAAAACAAGATTTCATGGACGAGATGAATTAACTAGCTTTCCAACAAGAGGATCTGGTCTCTCCTATCGCTCAGATTCTCACCAATGCAAAGACAGATTCTTCGTCAAGGAAAACAGAGGCCTACATATCCAGTATGCTGGCCACGATAGAAGACAAGACAAAAAGGCAAAGAAAATCCACACCAAAATACAAACGCCTGACTTTCTACAGTATATGTACTTCGAATCTAACTACTACAACCAAATACAGAGCAAATACGAAGTAACCAAAACGTACTTCCAGGTGTGCCCAAAAGCGACAATGAATAGAAAGCAGAAAGTTCCAGAAAAAAGAGCGAGCAGTCGTTGCAACTTAAGCGACAGACGTTTTGATTCAAGTAACTCGATCGGACCATTTATCTCATTAAACAGGAGTTGCTAGAATTCAAATTAAAAGTTCGTTATGAATCACTGTTGACAAAAGTCAAGGAGCAATAGAGTTCCATCCAACTCCTTAGTGTGCAAATTACGGTCCACGAAAGCAGTTTCCAGTCTAACTACTATGTGGACAAGAAGTACCAGACTATCGAACAAGCATACGAAGAAACAGTAGACGGTATTCTCTCCTCTGTTACCAGTGATACAACCAAATCCAATAACCTTAAGCTTTCTAAAATAACAATGCCATTCTTTGACTGAAATTACGAGCATTGGCCTACATTTAATGACATATTCCTTAAATTTATCCGTACAAACATGTCCCTATCTAATATCGAGAAGATGCTATTGCACCTTCTTGAAGACCCATATCCGAGGTGAAGCAAGCAGAATCAATCAACATCTCCAAATCACAAATGTCAACTATGATGTCGCCTGGAAACTATTTCAGAAACTATACCAAAACAACCGACTTTTGGTATCCAAGCTAATCGACAAAATCCTGTATATACCCTCCATACAGGATGAGTCTATGCATAAATTCAGGCAACTACACGATGTACTACGGAATGTCTAAAGGCACTTGAAAACGTAAGCATTGACACTACATCCTGGGGGCCATTAGGCTTTCGTATCGTCACCTGAAAATGGGATGCAAAACCAATCGTTTGTATGAACAGTCCTTCAAGACCCCATATGAAGGTCAAGATATCCATGAGATGATGGACTTTTTGGAGAGAAGATTTCAGTCCCTGGAATCCACATTACCAACTCCTTTATCTATTGCAAGCAACAACATCCCATCTATACGTGCCCTAAGTTCCGAAATATAATTACCAATGGGAAGATTCATGCAGCAAAAGACAGACGCCTCTGCCTCAACTGTCTGAGCCATGACTACAAAGATAAATGCAGAAGTAATTGCGGTGCCATACTATGTTAGTGAGCATCACATAGTACTAAAGAAAGAACTCACATCAACACCAGCAAGAGGTAACACCTCTGGTGATACGAGTTGCTACACATACTACTATGACAACCGAGCAGACAAAACCATAGTGGAAAGAACACTCATATTCCAGCAGACAAGTTGAGGCACAAGACACAGAGTTTTATTTGCAACAGCCCTGGTTTGCATCAAGTCATCGTCGGGGACTCTAGAATATTTGAGAGTGTTTATTGACCCTAGTTCTCGGTTGTCATTCATAACACAAAGAGCAGCTCAATCACTCTGTGATACCAGACAGAAAATTAGAGCAGAAATAAGGAGAAGAATAACGCAAGATATCAACTACCAAAAGCAAGTATATCCACGATTTCGTAGTACTTTCCACATAAACGTCAATTTTCTAGTACTATCGAAATTGAATCAAATGATGCCAGTATATGAAATAGAGGAACGAAACTAACATCAGTGGTAAAACTAGATTCTCGCGGATCCCAAATATAAGAGACCTGGTCCGATAGATGCCATTCTCGGCGCCGTGGAGTTTGGAAAAATTTTACTACAAGGGTTGTAGGAGACTAAAGGTGGTATTGTAGCTCAATAAACAGAATTGGGATGGATACTGTCCGACAATGTTAGACAGACCCTACATGACGTCAAGGTCATCAGTATGATAAGCAGTACTGAGGAGGACAAGAAGGTAACAAAGTCTGGGAAATAGAAGAAGTATCGGTACAAAGAATACTGTCTCCAGATCATACGGCATGCGAAAAACATTTTTCCATAATCATCAGTCGCAACGCTGATGGAACTTATACCGTCCAGCTCCCTCTTAAAGACAATCCGTCGTTACTAGGAGAATCTAAATCCCAAGCAATTGCAAGATTGCTGCAATTAGAGAAGAACCTTTACAAACTTATCAGACAATATGAAGAATTCATGAGGGAGTACCTAACTCTTGGTCATGTGAAAGAAGTTCCTCCAACACAAATGATTGACAAGAAATACTACAGTCCACGCCATTCAGTGATAAAGGAGTCCAGTACTACTACAAAACTCCGAGTTGTATTTGATGCCTCCTGCTAGACGTCTAGTGACATCAGTCTCATTTACTTGATATACGTTGGTCCAAGGTTGCAACAAGAACTCGTTGATATTTTTCTAGGCTGGAGAAAAAACCGATAAAATATATCGCCAAATCAGAATCACTGCAGAAGATCAGAAGCTCCACAGAATTCTATGAAGATTCGACAAGTTCCCACCAATTCAAGAATTTAGTTTACCTACTGTGACATATTGGAAAACCGCTGCACCATACCTTGCCATAAAAACACTTCAGCAGATGACTCCCGATTACAGGATATGCTTCCCAAATCATGCGAAGTTGTCATGAGAGACTTCTATGTCGACGACTTGTTATCCGGAACCGACACCATGGAAGAAGCTATCCACATGCAATCAGAACTAACGACTTTATTAAAATCTGAAGGTTTCACTTTGAGAAATTGGTCTAGCAATAAACCACAGGTACTGCAAAATGTACCAGAAAAGCTAAGGGACGAGGATGCCCTCGAGATAACTAATAATAGAACAAAGAAATTCTAAGGAATTCATTTGGCTGCTTATGACGACACATTCCTTTTTAATACAGACACCATTTATCGGCCAAGAATTCCCAAACTGAACATGCTATCACAAATAGCAAAGCTGCTCGATCCATTGGGATGGTTAGTTCCTGTAACCATAAAGAAAGGAAACTGGCAGAAGCAGCTTCCCTGACAATTTTTATTGAGGTTTAATTTCCACAATAATATCATCCAACGGACAGTTGATAATGTCAGGTTTTTTAGGCCACTTCCAAAACTTGAAGGCATTGCGCTAGTTGTAGCCCCATTATCATCATATGATATTATTTTACACGAACAAGGCCTTTGCTTCATATATGAAGAGAACGTGTTCCCCTAGTTACCTGACAATATTGTACACTGAAAGAACCTCTTGAATGGTCATTTATCCCGAAGCGATAGTGATAATTCCTTCATCCTCTTTGGCTTCCCAGACAATACTCTTTAAGGAATAGCCACTAGCATCATTACATGAATCTTTAAGTAGTATTTCAAGATCGGTCACATCCCTAACCGCATTTTTTATTTTGTGGCGATACTTTAAAGATATCTGTTGCTTTTCTTTAGAATAAGTTTCATCGTTATCAAGTGCTTAGGTCCTATACTCTTACCTGCAATAACCGCCATTTTGTAAATTTTTCATGGTTTTGTTTGTCAATTCGGATCGTCTGGACTCTACAGATTTCAAGATTTAACTTGCTGTAGCATTTTTGCCAGATGTAGTACGTGAAAATATTTTCAGAAGCTCATCAATATTTACTTGTAGAACGCCACATTTCCTAAAAGCCAGAAATTAAATTTGCAGCTGCGTTGTCTTCTAAGGAACTCACAAGTTTTTTTTAAGAGAAATGGAAATGTTATTTTTGAAGAGACGAGTTCTTGACGTTATCTGGAGTTACGTTCCAGTCTGACAAATGTAGGATGACAGTTAATTAAATTAAAATTTTTTTCTACGAATCGTTTTTTTTTATTTCTGGCAGCATTAATATTTCAAACCAGACTGAAAATCTGTTTGAAGCAAACCAACAACTAGTATCTTACACTCTTAATATAACGACAATACTTAAGTCCGTTACCTGTCCAGATTATCCGCATACAAGTAAATCTGTAAATTATAGGAGATAAGAGTTCTCCCGCGACGCTACTAGCAAACTTGATCGAAATACTGGTTTTGGATGAGTCTCGTCATTTTTTTTGATATTTGGTACCTTTTAACCATGATTGTCCGTAATATTGGATTCATCACAGTTCAAAATATTATCTGGAAGAACATATTTTACAACTGCCCTCCAAATTCGTAATGTATTTTGTTTATGATTTAATAAAAAAAACCACAAACATGAAAAAACAAGTGGACTGCTGGCGGTTTGGCAAAAAGAGAGATTATTGGATATTACCTTTTCCTTAATCCTTCTGGATGGTGTCTAACTGATGTTTGTAGCCTGCAGAGGCCTTATTGGACCTGTCCTGGGAATTTCTGATATTTTCCAGGTAGCAAATCACTAAGTTTCTTGACACAAAAAGCACAATTACAATAGATAAATGCGGGGCGAAAATGTATTGAAACGAAATTTTAAAGAAAATTAATTAAGGCGGATTATTAATTGAAAATTCAAAGTATTTGCAGCGGGAGTCAAATTATAACTATATCTTGTCCATTCTATCTTCCAGGGCATGGTGGTGATAAAAATCACAGAAAATCACTCTTTGTTTCCACGGATAAACTTACCGGGTGAGACAAAAAGTGTATATAAACTAAATGTATTTTATATCTAATAAAGTTGTATCTAATAAACTAATTTAAATGTACAGAAAAATGATAACACAAATGCGTGAAGACGGAACAGTATTCTGTTGATGTTTCAGAGTAGCACAAAAATGAAAAATGAAGTTTTTTCTTCTTCGGAAAGACTGCGTGTCGTCCAGTCTTGTTTTTTTTTTTCGAATACATTTTAACTTATTAATGATAGTCAAACAAAAGCCAAACCAAAATGTATATCAGAGTAATTCTGACGATTCTGAGAATCGGGTTTCTTTAATATAACGCCTGAAAAAAATTTTGGAGAAATTAGTATAATATTTTTACCAAAATCTAAAACACTTCAAGTAATAATTCCAAAATAAGGCTGCAGAAAAATATCCCCATATTCGGTGTCTATCATTTTTGTCTGTGTCGATCATATTTTTAAAAGCAGTATTTAAATGGATTTAGGATTCTTGAGTAAGGTGAAAATAAATAATTAATATCAGATAGAAATACAGATATTAACATTTCACAGCAGAAGTTTCTTTTCAGCTCAAACTTCCACAAAATTGTCAAATTTAAACATACTTCTTATTATAATCTAGATCATCATAGAAATCACAAAATTTGATTCACTTCCTATATTTATATTTATCATATCATTTATCAAATAGCATTACAAATGGTTCACAATACTAAAAATTAAAATAGGTTTGCATTTACTTAATTTATGCTTATGACAGACATATTAATAATTCTAAATTAAGTTACAATTTAATCAACTTTTAATTAAAACTCGTCTAACAATTTTCATTAAGTTATGACTATGAGTGATTATGAAAGGACACCAGCTTGACCAGACACAAGAAACAATTTGAAACCGTAAAATGAAATAAAAGATTTCTTTCTATGAGTGGTACAAATGAGTTTATATTGTTTCTTGTAATATACGAGGTCTGCTGCTTGTAGTGTTTCCCTGGTGCAAAAATCTCAAGCTGTTTAGAGCTTAATTGATTGTGTTTCTGTTTACAAATCTCTGATTTATAGAAAGCCAACTAATAGAAACTCTTATGTCTGCTACATGTCATGTTGTATATGGTAAAAAGTCCACAAAGTTATACAAAGTGTATTATATCAAATGGTCGTCACTTCGATAGTAACTTTAATTCGTAACTTTGTGCACTTTATTTAGCTAGTAATATTGTTGTTTTAATATTTTTATTATTTTATAATACATATGTACTAAAAACATTACCGTTTATACCATAGTAATGAGATTTAGTATTTAGCAGTGAAAAAATAGTGGGACTGCTATTTAAAAGAATATGATTGAGGGTAGTTTCTAATGGATATTTTTGAGTATCCTATCTTGTAGGGTACTAAGAACTATTTTCAATGGTACATTGCATGAAGTCATTCTTTTATGTCAAAAAAGTGCCAGCACGTTTAAATTACACCTACACAAAAATTTTAAATTCGTTTATTATTTATGCAGAATGTGATTAAGTAATATCAAGAACAATAATTATAAACAAATTTACACAATATCCATAAAAACAGAAACGCCACTAAACACTCTAAAACGCATATTAAATAATTTTAGAAACTCTGGCCCTATTTAGTCAGGAATTTAAAAAAGGAAGCCTATTGTTAATGACGAAAATCTAAATATAACAATTCTGAAATATTTTCGGGCATTTCCAATGATTTCATTGAGACAAGTTGCTCTGGAATAGGGAATATGTAAGGATTCAATTCACAGAAAAGATTCTACTAAGATGTAAAACATAAATTTCGCCCACTTCCATTCCACAGGTTTCAATAATTAAAAGAAACAGATTTTTAGGCGGACAAAATTTTTGTGAATTCAAGTTTTTGAGGAAAATTCAAAAAGTAATTTAAAACTTCTGCTAATATATAGTTACGAGTATTTTTTTTTTGGAAAATGACTATCAAGAAAATTTAGGTCTTGCCGAAATTTTTTTATTTGCAGTGCCTCTATTCATAACACGTATTTGATCAATAATTTTTCACAAAAAATTTTTCACGATCAATGAGTTGCCAAGAATGGACCTTTTCTATGGCCTCCTCGCCTGTCCGATTTATTCAGTTCTGGATTATTTTATTTAGAGAACTATAAAAATAAAGTTTATGAGAGTCCATTAACGTCCATTGAAGATTTCATGCAGAGAGTGTGAAATGCATTTCAAAACTTATCACCGGATTCAGTTAGAAGAATTCTTCTGTTTGGAGAAAATATTTGGTTTGATGAATTGGAGATTTACCGTTTTCGGGATATATTGTCATCGTTCTTTGGTTAGCTTTCCATTTGGCTATTTTCAATTATTTGAAATTAAAACCCTCTTGTCCTAGAGGTAAAGTAACCAGGTATGTCGTTATAATTTTCTTTAATTTTCTTATATTATTTTAGGGTTTTATCATCCGGTTATATTTTAATCTAATTGTTACTTAGAAGAATTTCACCATTCGTAGAAAATACCACTATTTTTTGTTATTATCTACAAGATGAACTTAATTGCGTTATAATTAACCTGTATAGGAGTCAGATAATAGAAATATTTGACCGTTCACCCAATTAGAAGCATGGTAGAAATTTTCCAAGGGTGTTCTATTGTTTCGAATAGGAGTCCTAGCATTGCAATCCAAGGAGCTGGTGTATTGCGATATATACTACACACATTCACCAAACAGATAAGCCAAATAAACCTTACTTTATATTATTATTGTTCTTAACATTTTACTGTCATATGTTTAAAGGAAAACGAGGTAAATTGCACTTAACCTTTCTTTAAATTTAAATTGCTGTATTCGAATTCCAGTACATAGTTTATCTAATTATAAGTACTTACTTTACGATTATCTTTATTGTGCAACTCGTACATGTTCTCTATATAATTGACATATATTATATAATTTCAATCATTTACTTAGTTAAAAGTATGTCTTCAAACTGGCTCTATTAATAATATGTGTATATAAAGTATAACAAATATTATAACTTATTAAGTAATTTGTGAACCGTCCGTGATCACGTTTGGGGATAATTTATATTTTTTTTATCCAAGATGTTTTACCTATTTTGCTTTTATAGGTACCTCACATATTTTGCATTATTTTACACTTTGATTAAAATTTCTTATATACACTGGTCACACAAGTTCCTGATAATTTTACTCAATTTCCTTTTGTAAGTAACTTTTCTATTAAATTACATATTTGATATTATTTGTGGCTATTATTTGGTGTGGCGTGAATGCTCCTTGATCTTATTTTTTTTGTATGTTTACTTGCAATAATTGGTTATCCTCATATAATAAATTATAGTGTATCTGAAGTTTCGTGGTTTTAGAGAAATATTGTCTAAGTTAACTCAATATACAGTCAGTTTAAAATTACATGGCGCCAATATCTTTTTTTTACTTAACGACATTCCTAAGTATAGCTGTGGCACTGACAAGTATATTAGCTATCAATTTATTGCAAGGATAATTTTATAAAACCGGGAATTTATGTAACGATTGCCAAAACCCAACACTGGTATAAAAGTAAAGTTACCATACGACCCTGAGATCATAATTTGGCAGAAATTCGTAACACTCTTACACTCTATACTACTATCTTGATCACAGTTCAGCGGATTTCATAAAAAGACACTCGAGGTATAATATTTTAATTCTTCCGTATCCAATGATTGTTATTGTATCTTACCCCATGTGCCGACTCTGGACGCACGGAAATTATTCGAAACTTTTTCTGACGTAAATTAATGTCTGGTAAATAAAGATAAAATTAGCCAGTTTTATTATTGGAAAAATAATCAAATAAATATTTATAACCAAATGGACACAACAATACTCGACAAATTCCAGTAATCTGATTTCCTTTATTCACTGTGAACATTTTGGTCATGTATGGCAATAAATCGTTCCAAACGAATTTCAATTTATTCAAATTCGTCAACAATAAATAACAATTGGAAAACAAATTGCAACCTTTCAGTTTGACCGAGCGCGGATAACTTGGAAATTACGAAATAACTAGAAATAACAAATTCATGTTACTGAAAAAGTCACCCATTTTATGTTTCTCCTATAGGAATGTTTCATAAAAATTTAGTTTTTCTTCCATCTATTTGCTCTGTTTAATACTTATATAGTATTTAGTATTAATTTTAACTTCCTTCAGATTGACATGATATGTTTTTATTGAGATTTGTTGCAGACCAAATCGATGAAATGATTTAAATTCCACTTCTAATCCATGGGTATTTATTGAGACAGTAGAATTTATAATTACGCACAGAATTATATAAAGTGATCAAGCTCAACAAAGTATAGATGTGAAATTATAAATTTTGGCATGTCTGCTGTTTAATTTATTAATATTTTTCTTTTTAATTGATCTTTCGAAAGCTTTAAGAGACTTTCTGGTTTTAAAACAAGAACAAAAATTAAAAATTTTCAGAACAGAATTACTTAGTATATTATACAGGGTATTTTAGATTTAAAATAACATACTGTTATGGGAGGTAGAGCATATTTAGCTTGAGTTCAAAACACTCCCCAAACTTAGCCTTGCATATTAATCTTTCGTTAATACAAGTTGTTTTATGGTTTTTGACTGAACTGTAGCCGGCCATATTTCTGGAATGGCTTTAAATATTTGGATGATATTTGGTACAATCAAAACATAATTGGAAATTGGAAAAATCCCAGGACCAGACTTAATTATTATAATGTTGTTTTTAGTGCCGATAACATCACCCTATGTATCAATGTATAAAATAATGTCATAATATTTTATGTGTGCTCTATCTCCCATTACACTGTCACTTTAAATATAGGTTAGGTTAGGTTAGGTTTGTTGTGAGTGGGTCTCAGTAGACCCTCCACAGCGGCCATCAGCAGGCCTATTGTGGCTCACGCCTAATTATATTTCACCCAATAAGTTCAGTCTCTTAATGAAACTTTAAATATAAAACGCTCGGTTTATACCGAGCGTTTTATATTTAAAGACGTGTAACCAAACTGTTCTAATGCACATGCTGTCTAACAGATTTTTGAGATTTTCGTTTGTAGACTGGAGTACAAAAATTTTTTTAATATCGAAAAAATTGCTCGATACCAATATGGCTATCGTTTTTGTAAAACAAACTCTCATAGCCCAACAAATCAACAACCAAAATTTCATTTCGCTCCTTACACCACTTATTTGCTATTTTCATAATAAGGTAGTGCTCTATAATTTAGTTTGAACTTTTTTTACTATCGTAAAACTTCATAAAATAATGACAATATAATTTGTACATGTGAGTGATAATTAGATTATCCTGCTGCCCTAAGGAGTTAACTTATAAATTTATCAAATATAGCATTGATAAAAAATTTGATTACTCATGTATACAGTTTTCGTCAAAAAAAAAAAAGATAAAATGGTGGGTTTTAACCTCCATATCAAGCCGTATAAATGGGATATAGGTGGAGATTTTTCAGGATAGAAAGAAAGAACTTATCTGGTCACACTGTGATAAAAATTATTCCTTTGAAATTTATCTAGGGTGATTTTCTAATATCTAAGTGCAAAAAAACTAAGTATTTCATAACTGAAGTGTAGTAATAACTGCTCCTGATTATTGCCAGTTGTAGAAATCCTTCTGTATATTATACAGTTAATGCGTATCTTTTTTTAAATTAAACAATATGCAATTCTATTTTAATATTACTATTAGCGTAACACTGACTTCATGTAAAAAAAGGTAAAAACCAAAAAAAAAATCGTAGTAATTTTAAATTGATTAAGTGCTATCACAAAATGTTCGTGTTGCTATTAGATATTTAGTTTTGTAAATACATATTTTATTCATCTACAACATGTCACTTTATATAGAGCGATCGGACGTGCTGATAATATAATTTAATTGAGCACTGATTGAGTCCGGCAATTGGATAGATAGCTCGTCTAGTCGGTAGGCTGTCAATGGACTAACCCAGGAGGGCCACTAACCTCATGCAGGCGGAAAGGCGAGCCCGGGTGGATGGTCCAGGAGACTTGCCATTCTGCCAGCCGGTGCAGGCGGGCAGGCCCAGGCGGTGGATTAGTTGACAGGACCGTGGTTCGGAGTCCACGCTAAAATGTAAGTTCCTAGGTAAAAAGGGCCCAATAGTGGCCTAGTTGCCTAGTAAAATAAGTAGCTACTACTACTACTACCCAGCTAATAATCCCCAAAAATAGTAACAACACTTTATTCATATTACTAAACATAAATGCCCAAAGGACACTTCGATAGCTTAAATCGGAAATATTGCATTAACACGTGTACGAATTACTATCATTGCTTGTATTTAAAGTTTACTATTAACATTTTTTATTTTATTTTCATTATTTTCATGTCTATATTTTGTTGACGAGAGCTTCCTACACAATTAAAAACTTATTCTTAGTGTCTGAGAAATTTGATTTAAAAATTTTACGCGAAATCACCTGCAGAATCAAAACGATGAATTTCCTTTTTTGAGCACTACAGACATGTTAAAAATAAAATTTTAATTTAAACATCAAATATTTGTTTAATATGGAAAATGAATGAGGGGTTCGACACTAAAAGAAAAACTGCGATAAAACTATTCCTAAATGGAAAGAGCGCGACCAAATACTTTTCAGTGGGTATAGTACAAGCGAAAAGTAAAAAAAAAACGCTAAAAATGTGATTGACCCCGAGGTCGGCAACTACCCGTAATTTTGCAAATTGGGTACGACATTCTGGTTTTTGTGCAATAACTTGTATTTTTATTTATTTATTTATTCAAAATGGTGGTATACGAAGTTTATATATCCAACCGCCCCCTCCTCCTCGGACTAATGTCAATACTGATATTGAACTTATCATCCTGTCCAATATTAATAACGTTTTGAGACATTACGTAGAAAAGTAGTCTTGAAATGCAATAATATTTCCGAAGTTTACTATACAGGGTGTCAAAGAGATCATGTATCAGCCCGCCAATTTTTTTTAAATTAGAATGAAATTTTCCAATTTAAAACTGACGTATGAGTAGTAAATGGGCTTATTTTGATGACCATATATTATCAATACCACTTCTGGTATCATCGGAGGTGTTATCAATTTTAAATTTTTAAATGGAACCTCTGTATATTTTAACATGTTCTGATTATGCATGAAATTTTATATACAATAAGTCAAAATGTTTGACATTTCCCTCAAATATGGAGGACTTTAAATTTTTCTTGAAATCCAAAATTAATAATTAAAATTTCTTTCTAGTAGCATTAGATATCATAATATCGTCCATTTTTGATATTTGGGTGCAACATGAAGCAAATATTTTTTATTATAATGAAATTATTTGAAAAAACTCAAAATAATTCTTTCCTGACATTTAGGCGACAATTACTATTTTTTTTTTCAAATAGTAACCCCAATCTGTAATTTATTAATTGTGTAACCAACGGATTTACAAGATACTAAAAACACTTACCGATCTAATAATAAAACCTATTATTTCCAATTTTAATTGTACTAGTCATAAATAAATAACAAACATACACATCAAAGTCAAAACAACAATTGACACATACAACATTAAAAAATAACAACGCAATAATTACTACAAATTTGGTTTTATATATGTGAACAATTACTATACTGATATAGGTTAAATACTTCTTCTTTTTGATAATTTTGTGGCATACGTTTTTATCCTAACTCATATTTTATATTAGAGCATAGTTAGATTGAAGTTGTTCATATTCTTCTTCCTCTATTAATTAATGCCATTATCATACAAATTAGAAGACGATCAGTACATCAAATTTCTAACCTGACTTTATTGAAAAATTAATCTTATTTAACAATGATTTATAAATTGTACTTAAGTTATCTACATCTGTTCTTACATTAATACAATTTTTGTTACAATTTAAATACATCATTTCTAGTAAAATTGTCTGAATTCTGTTCAGTATCTAATATTTTTGTTTCCTCAAAGTTAAATTTATAGTTTTGTTCTATTACATAGTTAGATAAAGCTGTTGACGTTTTTTTTTATTTTTTAATATCGTATTTATGGTTTTTTATTCTCGAACTTAACCATTGTTTAGTTTCGCCAATATATTGTTCACCACATTCACACGGAATTTGATATACAACACTACTTTTTAAGGCAAGTGGAATTTTATCTTTATTTTTATTGAACAAAGGACCTAATGATTTTTTTTTCATTGTAGAAAGTTACTTTAATATTATTTTCGTTTTCCAAAACCCTTTTAAATTTTGTGATAAACCATTAACAAACGGTACTTTGTTATTATTCATTGTCAATTTTGTAACTCTCGACCTGTTTTTCTGAGAAAAATGTTTTAATTAACCTATCTCGATAGTTATTGTAGACTGGAATATTGTTAGCTATATCATAATTTTTTTGTTTAAATTTATTACTGTACAAATTTTCAATTTTAAATTTCATGGCCTTTATAATAGCAATTTTTTGATTTAGAGGATGACGTATAAAAATTTATGATTCTACTATAATCTAATAAAACAAAACAACTAATTTCTCCTTTATCTATTGCTTTGAAGAGTTCATCACTAATATGTAGCAGAGCGGTTGTCGTACTATGTAGTGGCCTAAAACCTGACTGAACGGATGAAATAATATTTTGATTAAACACGAAAGAAGAAATTTGTTCCTTTAAAATCATTTTATAAACTTTCGATAAGGTGGGAAGAATGCTTATTGGATGGATATGCGCTAGTTCTGAAGGATTAGACATTTTTGGTAAAGGTATGATTTTTGACTGTTTCCATACTGTGGGAAAAATGCCAGTGATGATAGATGTATTAATTAATTTTATTATGAAATTTGATCGAATCCAACAGAATTACTATGAATTGGCTAATAAAATGTTGACCTTTACTATTTTCTACGGTAGAAAAAAACAATTTTGGATATTTGGGCAAATCGCTATACTTATTTAGAAGTTTCAAATGCTCATAGGTATAGGAGGAACTATTTTGTTGGAATATAAATTAATATCATTAACGTTTCTTAAGTTACCTGGTAATTCATGATATGATTTATTATTTACGATATCTAGGGAACGAAGTATATTCCAAGTAGTTTTACTGTTTTTATTTTTGAACACGCAGTTTGGACAAGCTTGCTTATCTCTTCTAATTGCACCAGTGTCATAATTTCGAAGATTTTTGTAAGAATTCAAATTATTAGCGGATAATTCTTATATTTTCTAAGAAATTTTTCTATGAGGTCTATCATAATTTTAATTACGTCAGTAATCCAAGGAACTGGTTTTCAGTGGCTCTAATAGTTTGAAGAGGGGCATGCGAATTAAAAATATTCAGAAGGCTATAATTCATAAATTCAACCATGTCATCAACGTGATCTAGAGGCTAAATAAAGACATTTTCATTTATTATTTATTTGTTTATAATAAATGTAGTTCCAGTTAATAGAGTTCAAATCAGCATAAAATGTTTCTTCAAAATTTTTAAAATCTCTGAAGGTTATAAATTTTGGCTTATATTTTTTCTACAAACTGCAATGTTACACGAAACAAGAAAATGATCAGAAATTCCATAAGAATCAGTTACATTACAAGAGTTTACTAGATTTGAATCGGATGTAACGAGAATATCAATTAGGGTCTGTATGCAAGACGTAACACTAGTAGGCTCAATCACTACCTATTTCAGATTATATGCTTCAACGAAATTATTAAAATGAGTTACTCTTTGATTATCCGTGTTTAATAGATTTATATTAAGATCACCTGCAAAAACAATATAATCTGAAGCCAGAAGTAAAAAAGACACAGTATCATCTAATGCATTAAATGTATGAATTACTTTGTATTTCGGAGGTCTATAGAGAACACTAAAATCTATACACTTACCAGAGATATTAATTCAGATTCATAGTTGTTCTAAAACTTCATTTACTGAAGAAAAAATAATATTGTGATTAAACGTATTTTTTAAGAAAATCCCTACGCCGCCGTCTCTGCCTAGTCTATCTGCATGAATTAAAACATAGTGTGGGATTCTAATGCTATCTGAATTTATATCGGGATTTAAATTTCCGATAATGCAAATATGTTGATTTATTTTGAAGTGATGTATAATATGAGTATATCAAAATTAGTAAAATCAGACCTTACGTTAAGATGTGAGAATTTGACCTGCTTTGATATAGTAAATTAATGAAAATTAACAGAAATAACTATAATGAAAGGAAATTTTACAATTAAAATTATATTATTAAATTGTGTTTTGAAAATTATTACATAATTACAAAAACACAGTGTATACAAAAAGTATAATATATACTTTTTTGTGTACACTCTGTCGCCTCTCCGCCTGCATCAGGCTAGCGGCCTTCCCGGGATTGTCTGTTGACAGCCTACCGACTGTTAGATGAGCTATCGTTCATCCATCCAATTGCCGGACGCGATCAGAGCTGCTTAACTTCACTGTTCGAATATCAGAAATTAAGCGGATGTCCATATCTCATCCCCTTATTATACCTATTAACTTTTAAATAAAATAAAATGTGGAATTGAGGTTATGTTGCCGTATGTCGGTTAAATTTTATACATAGATAACTTAAGTAAAATACTTACCACATCACGACTATTATCTTGGCCTTGAACTGCCATTTGCAAAATTCATTTTGCTCTTGAACTCATTATTATTATTATTATTATTATCATATTTTTTTTCCTGTTTATTAAACACACAACAACAATAAGATCACGTTTACTTATAGTTATTATAAGTCAAAACAACATACTAAAACTGGCAATACAATACTACCATAACTGAAATTATGTTACTTATTGTCTTTAGCACGCGTTGAAATATGAAAATGCATTACTAACCCAACTCAAAATGCGTTAGTGTTGTATTTTAATTTCGTATAAAAATTTGAAGAAGCAAAGTAACATATCTACGTTTTTCTTGGATAAGAAGGGATTTGCAATATGTGGTGGTATTGCATTATAATTTTGTATATTTTTTTCGTCGATTTTATACAATATCTCAAAATTGATAAATTTTGAGTTACGTTAGTATTGTATTGATGGTGCGATATGTCTGTTAAATTTGTTTTTATGCTAATTATTAAGTTGATGCTTTCTATTACTATTTTTTTTTAATGTTATTTTTCTTTTTTCTTCCTTTTTAGCCGTCTCTCGGTTGTAGATTCTTGCATTTTTAGAAATTTATTTATATCAAATCAGTAATGGATCTCTCTTGTTCAGTCAAAACTAGTAGGTCGTTTTCTTCGTGTTCCTTGCTTACATCCAGAGTTTTTGTTTGTTGTGTTTGAGAAATTGGTGACTCAATGAATCGTTCCTGACTATTTAATAATTGAGCATATTCATACAACTCTCCATTTACCCATAATTTATTACTAACAGTTTTAGCTGTATAATTTTTTGATTTTGTCATTTTTAGATTTTTTATTAAAATTCCTTGACTTTATTGGAGTGTTAAATCGTTGTTAATATAATAACCAATTCCCTTTAAATTTTTAGCTTTTTACGAATATCCAATTTCTTGTTATAAGATATTATTTCTAATAAAATAGGCCTCGGTTTTTCGGCATTTTTTTTCCAGTACGAAAAATATCACGTAAATCGGAAACGACGTAATCTACACAAAGTTTATCCTTGATGATTTTGTGAATAAAATTAAAAAGGTCTCTTTCACTTTCTGGTACTCCAAAGATTATTAAATTATATTTTTTCTGTTTTTTTTTATGATTAGTGTAATTGATTTTTTAATTTCTCATTTTCGTTACTTAATAATTCAAATTTAACTTTGACTTCACTGATATCCGCAGTAAATTTCTCTTCAATTCTTTACAGTCGTGGATCAGAATTCTGTTTGCTGATGCTCTAGAGCAATTTATATATATCCGCATTAGTAGCATCTGAATCAAACATTACCATTTCTTACAAATAACTGTTTTTGTCTTTTTATTTTTAATTCTTATCTATGCAAATTATTGTACTGATGTGTTTAAATTAATTAAGTATGACGGCACGATTTATGAATTATCCTATAGATGTTGGTTTGAGCCAGATTTTTAGATAGGTAGTTATTTTGATATAACCAATCAATATGCTACTATTGTACAAAACCACTAACCTTATTGTAATATTCACTATTCCCCTCTAGTTTATATTACAGTTTTTGATATTTCTGTAGTTAACTTGCAATAATGTCACTAATAATTCGGTTTTATCTTGCTGTCAAAATCACATTATTATCTTATCTTATTATAATTAACCGAAAAACTAGATCTAGTAATATTTTGGTATTCATTAAGTCCTTTCTATTTTTTTCTTACTTTTCCTTCAAAACTGAATATTAAATTGTGAATCATCTTGTAAATGTCATGTAGCTACTAAATCAACTACCTCTATTAATCGATATGGAGGCCTCATATTAAAGGTGTAGGTGCTTACTCATGATACTGAACATGAAGTGGACCTTAGGTTATTATTCTAATGTGAAGTAAACATGGACTAAGACAACAGTATAATGAGAAATATTTATTTAAATGAGTTACACCAAATTTGAATTGGACAAGCCTGTGCGTCTACAAATAGAATTAGTGAGATTTGATGCGAACTCTCAAAATCTTTGATTGTTTCAATATATTTTAAGACATATTTTGACAAATAATTCCCAGTTTTAGATTTTTTATTTGTATAACTAACTATATTTTCAGTTAAACGTGTATACAGTATAGGGGCCTAAATACATGTTAAATAAGAGAATCAAATGTGTACAACAAAGGCAGAACTATTCACACACTATATGTGTTAGAAAAGAACATATAATTGAAGATAATTACCTGTGATCAAGTTTTCAGTTTTAATTCATACTTATGAGATACTAAATTAGACATTTTGCAATTAGCTACAAAATTAAGTTCTAATTTTTAAGTAATAATCTGTTCGTGATACAAAAAATAAATTTTCTTTCATAGAAAGTACAGTAAAGCCTACTACTTCACAATTAATAGTAAAAATATATTATACGTTTTAATTTTCTAAACATACTTAACACGTTTAACGCTCACGCCAACGCTCTCGACAAATACTCTCTTATAGTAGAGCTAAGGACTAGTGATGTAAAATTCCCGATAATTTATTTTTGGAGAACGTTCCCATGGAAAAACGAGAATAAACGAGCACGAACAGAGAACTAATAAAAAATGTCAAAAAATGGAACTTGAAAATGTATCATGATAATGGATGTGGGTTCTATTTTAAGAAAAGCATCATAATTTTCTTGAACAGGACCATTTATTTTAAAAAGTGTTGAGAATTCTCAAATTGCTAATTTATTTCTCTTTCTTTAGGGAATATTCTCAAAGTTGTCAATTGACGATATTAAAGATACGAAACGTTAACCACTATTTTAAATTCTTATTAAGAAAACAGTTTTTATAATGTGCTTAAAATATATTGTATATTATGCATATATAGGGTGTTCAGCTTTAAATTTCCCAACATTGAGATTTTGCATATCTTGTGAGCTACAACATTAAAATTTAAACTCTCTGGTAGTCCGCTAACCGCCAACATCACTCAAATGAGGAAGTATACCGCACCTTTTCAGATAAAACACAAATTACCATACGAGACGTTATCAATACTTCGACAATCTCTTTAGGTCACCACGCCCCTCTCAAAATTCCTTCTACTACTAAAATACAAAATCACCTTTCTCTTACTTTCTTTTCGTTTATTTTTGTCTTCTAAATTCCCTTCAAAATTTTTTCCAAATATACAAGAATATTTTTCTATGTGAAGTTGGACATTCCCGCTCTCTACCTCAGTATTGTTTGGAGACGAACTTTTTTACTGTGGCAATTTGGCTCGCTGTGGTATACCTAAATTCAAAATTTATATACATCAATTTACATTATACCTCTTTCTCTTTAGTATTATTTTAAAGTTTTTTCGTTAGCGACGTCTGCTTTTGCATGCGTCGCTAATTCTATTCATTGATGTTATACAATTTAAATTATTTATTTTAGGTGTTGTATTTATTGTTTATTGTTATTTTAGTGTATCTATGGAAAACAAAAGAATTGTCGTGACAACTATTGATACAAGTCAAATGAAATAATCGTAATTTAGAGAATTCTTCTCAAAATAAAATTCGCGTAACGTAAATTGTAACAATTTCAATATGGATCTGCAAACAAGAATTGGTTTAGTGCAATATTATTATGAGGGCGGTAAAAATTACACAACTGGATTACTAAGATTTTATACGAAAATGGGTTTGAGAGCAGGGCCGTCCGAAATGAAGGCGTATCGTAATTTGATTAGCAAATTTGAAAGAACCGTGCCTGTAAAAGACCTTCCGAGGTCAGGAAGACCTAGGATTAGTGATGTCCAACTTGCAGAAGTTCTTCAGGAAAATCAAAACGTAGCCAATACCAATCCGCTAGCAATCAGTAGTGTGAATGCGATATCAAAACGATTACAAATGCCATACACCACGGTTTGGAAAATTTTACGGAAAATCCTAAAAATGTATCCCTATAAATTGCAACTGCTTTTTGAATTTTAGGACGCAGATTTTGCTCTCAGATACGATTTTTCATTACACGTATTGGCTCAGACGGAAATTGAACTCGAATGGTTATCCCGTATTTTATGGACAGATGAGGCCCATTTCTCTCTTAATGGTGGAATTAATACTCAAAACTGTCGATTATGGTCAACAGAAAATCCACATGAAATCGTTCAGCAAGGCCTTCATGAAAAAAGTCACCGGTTGTTGCGGTTTCGCAGCTAATTTCATCATTGGTCCATACTTTTTCGAAGAAATACAGAATGGGGAAGCCGTATCTGTAACTGTGACTGGTGAACGACACCTGCAAATGTTAAGGGATTATGCAATTCCACAGTTGCAAAACGAGCACAAAGGAATTGAAAACATGATTTTTATGCAGGATGGAGCACCTCCGCACATTTACCGACCAGTTAAAGAATTGTTAACTGCGGTTTTTCAAGATTGTGTTATAAGCAGACATTTTGCAAATTCACGGCCACCAAGATCGCCTGATATTAACCCAGCGGATTACTGGCTGTGGGATTATTTAAAAAATTTGGTGTTTAGAACACGGCCAACAACGCTGGAGGAATTAAAGGACAGCATTAGAGAGCAAATTCGTGCAATTCAACCAAAAATGTTGAATAGTGCTGTATACAATTTGAAGGAACGGTTGGTAATTTTACAACAACAAAATAGAAGTCATATCGAGCATTTGCGGTAACTAGTGTTTGACATCAGAAATTCCATTATATAAGCAACTAGATTCCATTTACTTTTTTGTTATTAATTTGATTTGTTAAGAATATATAATAAGTTGTAATATATCCCTTACTTTATAATCACCCGTTATTTCAATTGTAAAATAAATATTTTTGATTTGATTTGATTTTGAAGTCAACAGAACTGATTTGGTTTTTCAGATATCTAGAAAAAATTTAATTATTCATATTTTGTTTCTCCTATATGTTGCTTATTTGACATACAATCTTTATTCTGTAAAAACATTCCTTAAGCAACTTTTTATGTTTTGTATGATTTTTATAAAATAAAAGTATTACAACATTGCGTCCTCTCTGAATCATCAAGATAAGTGAGATCTCTATGATAGGAAAGTTAAAGCGGAATACCCGATATATATACTCGTATATAAAATAGAATATATCATTAAAGCTAGAAACACAGCCATGAACAAAAGGAAATTAAATTCTAACTTGCATTGTCACTTGTACATAACAAAAAACATAATACATCACATAACATTTAATTATCTTCAATTTCTTCATCGCTAAAGATTTCGAAATTCAGAATTTTCCGTGTACCGTTCTTAATATTTAAAAAATATGCTTTTCTATCTAGACATTTTATATTGTTTCAGATAAAACTTAATAACGCATATTGTTATTTTGTACGACTCAATTCACAATATTAATTACTAACCTAGCTAATTAAGTACACACTATACAACTTATTGGGTGATTGAAGTGCAACGGCGCGGTGCATCGTATCAACAGTATGGATAATAAACATCTCAAGTTGTAATTTGATCGCGTGGCCATATTACAACTCGAAATTTAGTTCGCGACCAAATTACAACTTGAAATATGATCGTATGACAAAATTACAAGTCGACATGTTTATTGGGTGGAGTAATAATGGACCGGTATTATACGACGCACAAAAAATCAAAAAATGTGCAGAGTTGCATCGTCGTCGATGGCACTTATACCTAATTTTCCTCCAACATTCATGAAGCAGGAATTTTAAAAGCTAGAACGTTCGCGAGTTTTAGAGAATGTTGAGGAATGTTCGCGAATATTTGCCGAATTTTGAAGAAAACGTTCGAGCACATTCACGAAAATGTTCTCTAATATGTTCAATATGCTCTCTAATATGCTCCAGGTAGGGTTACGTTCGCGAATATGAGCGAATGTTCTCTGAGCACGAACGGGAATGTTCCTTAACTCGAAATCCGTAAAGCAGTAGATTCCCTTTTAACTTTTGACTAATAGAATTAATGGCGGAAATACGTAATCTCTATGCCAAATTTGAAATAACATACATTGGTATTCTTTCGTTAAGAACTTTAAAGTTTTTGAATTATGTTAATTTCATATACTTGTATTTATTATTTAATTTAATATGTGTTTTAATGAACACCATAAATGACTGAAATAAATGAAAATAACTGAGAAATAGTAATACTGGTTATTGAATAATGGTAATGGTAATGGTAATGGTGGGGGAGGCTGACGCCTGGCAAGCAGGCCACAGACGGGCCCTTTTTACCAACCCCCAGCTGTCCCCTCAGCCATGTGCTTCTCTTGCTCCCTCATCGAATCTTTCCGACCTTCTGATGAAGGTCAGGATGTCACTCATTGCGAGGGAGCTCATCTCCTCCCTTAGAAGCGCCTCAGAACCGAAGATACTGTGTCTCAGGCGCCCAAACGCTTCACATTGTCCCAGGAAGTGGTAAGATGTCTCTTCATCACTCCTGCATCTTGGACATGTAGGGTCTTCCTCAATACCTATCAATGATAGATGCCTCTTAAGTCTGCAGTGGCCTGTCAGAACACCGATTAAGAGATTCAGATTCTTACGACTCCGTCCCAGCAACCAGGCCGATCTCGATTTGTTCGGCCCCGTCACAAAATCTCGGGTTTGCCTGCAGGCCCTGTTGGTCCTCCAGTGCGTCCTCAGTGTCTCGTCGGCCCACTCATTGAGGGCCGTTGTGACCTGCCTTCTTGAAATACCTAAAATAGGCTCAGGCCCGTGACAGGGTTCCTCGGCTCCGAGTCTAGCCAATTCATCGGCCTTCTCGTTGCCTGGAACTCCCATATGTCCCGGGACCCATACCAGTCTCACTTGTTTATGCCTGGCCAGCTCTTCTAGGGCATCCCCACACTCCTGGACGAGAGCTGATCTCGTCCTGGGGGAGCATACCGCCTTTAGAGCAGCCTGGCTGTCGGAGCAGATGTATATTATCTGTTCCGCCCCATTCCTAACCTCAGCCCTACCTGCCACCGCTAGGATGGCGTAAACCTCTGCCTGGAAGACCGTGGTGTACGAGCCTAGAGCAAAGCTCTCCTGTACTTCTTTGCCTTCCAGATATATTCCCGCCCCGGAAGACGATCTAGTGGCCAGCCGAGATCCGTCTGTATAACACACCAGAGAGTCCGGGCGGAAGTCAATTCTTCCTTCACTCCACTCCTCCCTACTAGGAAGAGTGAGAGTGTAATTCCTTTCCAACCTTAGCTGATCTTTCGCTTCTCTCACCTTCAGGACAGAGAGAGGGATTTCCCTCTCCGTCAGTCCAGCAATTGCTGCGTGACCTTCAGCTCTGCCTGAACACTGCCAGCTCCCAGATTCCCGCATTCTCAGATAGGCCGCCATAGCCTCCCTCTTTATCCACGAGGGAAGCGTTGGCAGGCCTAGCAGAACCTCCAGAGCAACTGTCGGTGTCGTCCTCATTGCGCCAGTGATCTCTAGGCAGGCTAGTCTCTGGACTTTTGCCAGCTTTCGGGATGTCATCGCTCTGTCCACGCTCGGCCACCAGACCACGGATCCATATTGGAGCCTAGGTCTGATGACCGCCGTGTACAGCCAGTGTAGGATCCGTGGGTTGAGGCCCCAGTTCCTACCTACCGCTCGGCGCAATTGCCAGAAGGTCGCAGTCGACTTTTTGATGACGTTGTCGATATGCGGCCCCCATGACAGTTTGCTATCAAGGGTCACTCCCAGGTACCTAACCTCCTGCACAAGCGCAAGAGGTTTACCGTACATGGTTGGTGCCCTAAAATCCTCTATTTTCCTTCTCTTGGTGAATAGGATCATCTCAGTCTTAGATGGATTGACTGAGAGACCTGTTTCGCCGCACCATCTTTCTATTATTCTACAAGCTACCTGCGTTCTGTTGCAAACGACATTTAAGAAGCGGCCGGTCACTAGGACCAGCCCGTCGTCCGCATATGCCTGCGCATAAAATCCTTCCGAAGTTAGGCGCTCCAAGAGACCATCCATTATTAGACACCATAGATGTGGTGATAGGCAGCTGCCTTGTGGACAGCATGGTGCGGGTTTGGGTGACCTATTTCCCTTTCTCCTCGGTCGGCCTCGACATGTCGACTCCGGAAGGTCCCTGGCGAGTGGCTCCACCCCAAGCCGATAACCTGCGCACTGTCAGAGTTACCAGTTCATAGTAGAGCACCCACCCGGCGTCCTCCAGGTGTCTGATCGTGTCTTGGCCAACCATGAAGATCAGGTGCCACCCACCAGGACCTCCTGTTGTCTCCAGATGACGCCATGCCCCAATGTTGAGGGAGCGGTTCTGGAGAGCCAACACTCTAAGGACTTGGCTAAGGTCGACCTCTTGGCTTCTCAGCCAGAAGCCGACCCTCTCCGGCCATGGGGCATCAGCCGCTCGCAAAGCGCGGAAGCTGACGTCTCCCTCGACCAGAGTTGCCCAGTCCTCTAGGAGCCAACGTCTGGAGGTTTCATCCTCGGCAGATATCAGGAACCAGCCCGGTTCTACCCGGCCCGAGTTCCTGAAATGAAGTTTAGGACCCTGAGGACCCCCTTCGGGGCCCGCCATGGTCCGCAACATCTCCTCCACGAGATGTCCTCTCAGACGCTCTGCCTCTTCAGGTGTGATAATACCAGCCTCGCGGCTAGACATTATAACGACCTGATTTTCTCTCCTGACAGCAGAACTATAGCTGGCCAGTTGTAACCCGGCCCCAGAAGCCCGCAGGTTTGCAGCCCCTGTGCTTCCCCTAAGTAAGGGAGACACATGGACCGCATCACCTGCTGGCCTCAAAGGTGTCCGGACCGCCCTGGCCCGCCTGTTCCGCCGCTCTGGAGGGGTGGTCTTTTCCGCAACCCTCTGCCGCTTGGAGCCCTTGGTCGGAGGCTGAGTAGTTGGAGGTCTTTGCCGACTCCCAGGTTCCTCTACCCCCCTCACCGAAGCAGGAGCAGAAGGGAGTGAGATGGGTTGCCTTTTCGCTTCCCTTCTTTCCTCCCTTCTTGCCCACCTTGCCTTAGGGCCCCTCGTGTTAGAGGGTCGGTCTCGGTACGCCTGCATACCAGTCCGGTGCTCCTGGCTTTCCTTGACGGTAAGCCTAGAACTCGGGGCCGGTTGGTTGGCGTTCACCGAAGCAGAAGAGGCTAGAACAGAGTCCTCCAGCTCTACCGGTCGAAGTGAATCGCCCGGCACTGAACTCTTGGCCTTCTGCTCCTTCCTCCTGCTTCCGACTTTCTTCTTATACGTCTTTCTCCTTTCCCTCTTTTTTCTGAGGGCATCCTCGGTGACTTCGTCCGTGGTAGAACCTTTCGGTCCCTCCTCAGACTCGTCACTAGGAGACCTCAGAAGATCTTCCTCCTGGTGAGGTAGCGGCTCGGTGGCCACCACCTCCACTTCTGAGCTAGGGAGCTCTGATTCAACGAGTACGTTGACTTTTCCTCCTTTCTTTTCTTCCATTGGTATTTTGGGGGGGGGGGGTTGTGTGTCTAGATGTCTCTGTGTGTAAGTGTAGGTGTGTGTGTGTGTGTGTATAGTGTTGATGTATGTGTATGCTTAGGCTGTCCGACTCCTCGGATTCTCCCTCCTCCCGGAGAAGCACAAGGCTAGGCTTTATCCCGGCGAGAAAGGTTGGCAGCCACTAGTGAAGCCCCCCGAAGAAAGCAGCAGGGCCCTATTCCAGGCGCCACCTGGCACTACTACAAACTCCGAGATTATACATCGGGTGAAAGGGCAGCCCCCTACGCTGGCTATGCAAGGGTGGGCCCCTATACTATCCTGCGGCACTGGGTGTACCATCCCCAGCTTCTTTCACTGCTACCTCTCCAACACGATCCCAATCCAGGATCCCCGCCTCGAATCTCCCCCTGGAAGAGGGCGAACCCAGGAGTCTTTCTGACCAAGCATTTGTGTGTAGGTGTAAGGTGTATATGTGTGTGTGAGTGGATCTCTCTTAGTCTGGCTCTTCCCCTCGGCCTGTCCGGCATGGGAGTCCCTGCCGGTAGCTAAGCTACCGCCGGCATAGCCCTCAGTTCATTAGAGCACGCAAGCCCCCCTCACCGCGAGCAAGGTGAAGATCCTTCGAGGGAGTTATTGAATAAACTTGCGTACATTTATTCTCTTGGCGTTACATGTTTTGTGTATGATCAAAATAAAACTACTATTCTCATTAAATTTTATGTAGTCGATTATAAATTTTCACCAAATTTCACCATTTTCTTTAACAAATCTTCACAGGTTACAACATATAATGTTTTGGCAATGGTTTTAAAATACGTATATTTGTTATTTGAAGATTATTTACTCCCCACTTGATCTCTGGAAAGGCCAATGCGATTTTAATGAAATTTTGCATATAGTTTTGAGCAAAGACGAAAATAAAAAATTACGTTTATACAAGGTGGTTTAAGAATGCCGACCAAACAGTTCGAAAATGCTATAGTTTATAATATTTCTGGCATGTTTCAGTTCATTAATTATGATTTCCGATAAAACGGAGATTTTCACATAGCTAATATACAGGGGGTGATCCTTAAAAATATGCATCGAGAAAATTCAGGATTCAGATTTCCAAACTTATATTAAGACGAGAAGCTCAAATGATGTTTTGTCAATAAATTTATTTCGGAGATACAGTGAGTTGATTTAAAAAAAATGCTCTAAATGTTTACAACAAAGAAGTCTCTAAAAGTACTCATTATGCACAGCAAGTTTGATAAAAAATCTTCAAACATTTCAGAGATCTTCAGGAGTTTTTTTTTTTAATCAACACACCATCTCCGAAACGAAGCAGTTAAGGGCAAAACTTCATTTAGCTTTTCATCTCAAAACATGGCAGTTGCTTAATAGTCAAAGAAGGTGAGAAAAAAACATTATAGGATGCTACAAATAAATAACTATAGATAATGTCTCAAAATATACAGGTTCAGGAATCATTTCATGAATTTTCTCGATGTAATCTTATAAGGATCACCTTGACCTGTAACCAAGCACTGATTTCAGTTTTGTAAATAGCCCATAGTCCTTTATAAATATTATCTAAGAGAAGGAAACGGGAAAAATAAACTGACCTATCCTATTTCACCAATTAAATATTTAGGAAATATTACCAAAATAAGTTGTACACCAATATATAAAATATCTAAATAGTTTAGAAATCAATCTAATTTAATTGTTAACCATAACATATTACACTTATTCTTCTTCTAATTGATTAGTAACAAATTTTAATAAACATTTTATTTAGCAGTTAAATAAATGATTTTACATATATCCCAGTAATCAGCAAACGCTGGTTGTTTACCGGGCCTCTACTGAGATGCTAGCTGAATAAAAGCCCAGTAAAAGCCCATACTTTAGTGGTTACCTAAATTATTATATTATTGTTACTTCTTTCTCTCTATGCGGAAATGATTATTGAAACTTCGTGTTTAAAATATTTTATTAACAGTAAGTTATTTTACATTGACACACATATATAAAGAATCTAATCTCTTTAATACGTTATCTGCCATAACTCAGTCTATAAGACCGAGTGTCATATTTGTACAGTACCATCATCTCGGTCTATCAGACCGAGTCACGCATTCGAGATCCTGCCGCCAGCTATGCGGTCTGGCATACTTTTACCTACATTTCTTTTACTTTTGAATTTGATTGTCCTTCATATTGTTTTTGCAATTTGAATTTTCCTTTATTTACAAAAGCAAGCTGTTTTTCGTCTACTTTGATTTTTTCTTATTTCTTCATTCTGTAGCAAGAGGACATTATAATTACATAGTAACTCTTCATATGCACCTTCTTAAGGATTTCCTTTACTTGTGGATGGAATGTTTTCCACATTTCTTATAGACAATAATGGACTTAAAATTTGTTTAACGATCTTTTTTGCGTTCGCTAGTTTCAACACGTTTACCTCTTGCAATTGGACTGGACATTTTTGTTAAAGTTTCAGGCAACAAATTAAGTGATGGAATAGCTAAAACATAATAAAATTGGTTACAAATTAGTTTTTAGTAGATACATTTTATATTACCTACCAGTTCTTTTTTAGTGTTTTTGGCAATACATTCTTCAATTTTGATTTCATTCTATCTTCAAAATCATCAATTGTAACACGTTTATTGCAAAGTCTTTTATTATCGGGGTTAAATTTTTTCTTTTCTTTTAACATTTTCTAATCCACTATTTCCTAATTAAAATATCAGTAGAAAACGAGGAAAATAATATTTTTTTCTCCATTCCTCATTGCCCTCTCAGCATTACTCTTACTAACAGCAATACTGCATATAGTTCCAGTCACCTTAAAACAATTATTTATTATTACCTGGATATTTCTTCTTCTCAGAATAAATATACTTCATCTTATTGTACATACCTTCTTAAAATAAATGTAATTTAAACCAAATATTGTCCTTTATATAAAATGTCAGAAAAGCAAGTACAAACTATAAAAAGAGGTCAATAACAATATAATATAACCTAATGCATAACATGCCCAAAAAACGCTTGATTACGAAGGTTGAGGTGACGTTCGCAAATATACGGGACGTTCTTTGAGCATGCACGTTCCTTAGCTTGAATCACTACTTAGTATGCATGTCCGTCGGTACTGCGAAATACTTATATTACAAAATTTTAATTATATTATTTCCCGCCGACAACGTTGCGTCACTAGGCACTGTACATTAAATACTGTTGTTCAATGCTCATGTCGCAATATATGCGGCACCGTAATTTTTTTAAGAAAATCAAGCTACGTACTAAAAATTATGATATTACCTGAGTTTTTATAACAGCTATGATCGGGCAGAGGAAGCTGGACAAGAGTTCAATACTGGAAGCTTTTACTGCTTCATTGTATGGTTACAAGTAATATTCGTTTTGCATTCAGGACTATTAAATTTAAGCGATTTGATCTGTATGTATGTTTGTATAAGAAAAATAAACGTCCAACATTTACCGAGGTTAATGGTACGAATTTTAAATGGGTTACATGGGCAGGCAATAGTGGGGAAATAGTCGAGATAAGAAAATCGATTATTTAAATATCGCGAGATAATCGATTGTGACTTCTAAAAAGTAGTAAGTAGTACTAACAGATTTAGCTCTACACAATTATCGCAAGACGAATACAACGGCGCGGCATCCGATTCAATTATTCTCTATTCTCTTGGTTTCAAAGTTGGAACCATCGATAGATGAACACGATAAAGTACAAAGTAGGTAATTAATTAGTTAGTTGCAACAAGAGAATACAGTAAACCCACAATAGATTTAATTTAGCAAACCAGATACAATAATTTATTTATAAATAGTTACGTAGATAGTGTGAAACAATTTAAAAGTGGTAGTTCAAGTTTTAAATAAATAGGTATTGATACCTATTTGTAAAGTATATAAAACATAAAAACTCCACAAATTAGTATGTAATAATATTTATTATAAATACATGCGCCCAACATGATACAAAAATAACAAATAACGTAGGAGGCTTAAATTACTAAAATTAGTAATATTAACACTAATAATAATTAAAATATCTCGATTAATAATAACACAATAACAAATTTTTTTTGTTATAGAGACCTGACCCTACTATTCTTTTGTAAAATTTACCGTTGAAACCGAAAATGAAAAAAAATGTTTATCGTGTGGGTTCCCCCCGCACACCCCAATTCCCCCAAAATTAAAAATATGCAAACTGGGCGAAAAAATCTACCTATCTTTAGTAAAATTTTCTGCTGTAGCCGAAAATCAAAAAATAATTATCGTGTGGGTTCCCCCCACACGTCCCATTTCCCCCAAAAATTAAAAAAATGCAAACTGGGCGAAAAAATCTACCTATCTTTAGTAAAATTTTCTGCTGAAGCCGAAAATCAAAAAATAATTATCGTGTGGGTTCCCCCCACACATCCCAATTCTCCCCAAAAATTAAAAAAATGCAAACTGGGAGAAAAAATCTACCTATCTTTAGTAACATTTTCCGTTGAAGCCGAAAATGAAATAATAATTATCGTGTGGGTAAACCTGCAGCAGGCATAATTTTTTTTTTCATTTTCGGCTTCAGCGGAAAATTTTACTAAAGATAGGTAGGTTTTTTTCGCCCAGTCTGCATTTTTTTAATTTTTGGGGCGAATTGAGGTGTGTAGGAGAAAACCCACACGATAAAATTTTCTTTTTTCATTTTCGGCTTCAGCGGAAAATTTTACTAAAGATAGGTAGGTTTTTTCGCCCAGTTTGCATTTTTTTAATTTTTGGGGGAATTGGGGTGTGTGAGGGAAACCCACACGATAAATTGTTTTTTTTTTTCATTTTCGGCTTCAGCGGAAAATTTTACTAAAGAATAGTAGAGTCAGGTCTCTATAACAACAATTTTTTTTTTGTAAACCTGTGTAATCGATTGTTGAAATATCTCGACTATTTCCATCAGTAGCATAGATAATTTTCACGAATTTTACACATTACTGAAGGTTAGCTCACTATAAGCCAAACACCGTTCCGTGAAAGTAACTGTACACTGTCGTATTGCTAACTGAGAAACAAGAGCAAAGTTGTGTATAATATTATCCACGTTAATCCTACTTATTTTCCTGATGTTTTCTTATAATTAAAATATCAAATATCTCTATTAAAAATAAAAAAATAATAAAATTACGTATTGCGTATATTACAGGTATTTCTATAAACGCATACGGATCAATGATATATCTATTAATTCAATTATATAAAGGCTTTTTTAAAAAATAAGGTTTTTTTATATAACTGTCTGCCCTGAAAAATGGTAAATACCTCCGCTGTCCAGCTATGTTTCACCGACTGGTACTAGGGAGTCATATACCCTAGTGCGTGGGCAGTCAATGTGTTGAAATTATTGATATCTAGTAATTATTTTCTAATTCCTTTTCTTGACATGATTTTCATCTTTGTTTTTCTTAGATATACCACTTAAAATATTTTTCACTATAATAATATAAGCTATTTCTTTAAAATAGTATTAACAGTGAAACTGGAAATGCCGAAGGAGCAATTTGACTAGAATAGGACTAGGACAAGGAGTTAATAAAATTTCAGATATTAATTAGTTAATAAGCCCAATTTAATTACGTCAGCATTCACTTTATTATGCACATGCAAATTAATATGCTATTTTAGTCTTGCCTTGTTAATTCTTTTAAAATTAATTTGAATGATTCAATTGTATCTAAGTGTGAAATTGAGAATACCATATTACACAAAATGGAAACTTGAAAATCCGCATAATTGTAAGGCTTTTAAGGAATACAAAATTGTGCGAAATATAGCAATTTAGAACTAATTTTGAAATTTAAAGATCACTAAATTATCGGGTGTATACAATTAATTCTAGCAACTCACAATCTCAGACAATCTAAATTAAAACACCTATTACAACAACAAATGTTGCAACAGAAAATTCAAGGGTTACCTAAAGACTTGTAAGGGTTAAATATAGTCTATGAAGAACTAAATAATGAGAAGTCATTGTGAAATATTCAGGTTTGTGCTGAACACAAGGGTAGAACATTAATTCTTCCTACGGCACCTTCAGTAATTAACAAGATTACTAACTTCCACTTTTCTTATTTATGGTTCAATTAACCTGGTACTAAAATAATTAAGGTAATAAAGGTAGATGACATCACACTGAAATATAAATTTCTCTTGCGAACATAGAATAATATATCAAAATGAATATTTTCGTAAAAAAATTAATCATTTTATTAAGAAAATACACCATAACATTTTTCAACATGAAATTAATATTTTGTAGGGTAAGTAGAAAATTTTGCTTGCTTTAAATTTGAATTTGATTGAAGATTATTTACAAAATTGCTTGGTTTCATTTTCGGTGTAAAATGATGCATTTTAGTTTATTGTTCATATTTTACACAAAATTTCAGACAGAAAATTTTTTCTGTCTGTGTGTCTGTCTGTCTGGTCCGCGAGAGCAGCTACAGTTTTTGATATAAAGCTTTCAAATTTGGTACACACATTCTAGAGGTCAATGAAAAAATTTAGTTCGTTAAAGAGCAAAATCGGTTCTTAAAATTTGAAATGTCTAAAAAAATATTAATGACATTTTTGAAACGTCAATTTGAAATGTCAAATTTATTTGACATTTCAAATTTTAAAATATTAGTAACATTCCACCAATGTGACTTTTTTCAAATGTCAATTTGAAATGTCAAAAAAAATCTATTACTGATATTCCACCAATGTGACTTTTTTGAAACGTCAAAAATTACTTTTTTCAAAAAAAAATATTAAGAGATATTCCACCAATGTAACTATTTTGAAATTGCTTTTATTACAAACTCCACCACACATCGAGTTTTTTTGAAACGTCAAGTGACTTTTTGAAACGTCAAAAAATGTGACTTTTTTAAAACGTCAAAAATTACTTTTATTATAAACTCCACCACACGTCGAATTTTGCGACGGTGAGGAAGTTCTGATCTCTAAATAATTGGCAGCGGTTTTTTATTTTATTACAAAATTACATGTGAAAGAAAACATGTTTCCTTAACTCATTTAAAAAAAAAAAACCTTAAAACGGCTAAAATATACTCTCATTATTATTTATCAACAGTAAAAGCACAAGAGCTTTTTTTTATCGGATAAATTTCTCTTTGTAACGAAATAATTTTGCCAATCAGTAATTTTATAAGAAAAACTGACATGAAAAAATCGCGAGACCGCAGGTCGAGCGATTTTGTCAAATGTCAGTTTTTCGAGCAAAATTACTGATTGGCAAAATTTTGTGTTAAAAAGAAATTTATCCATAAAAGAAAAGCTCGACTGTTTTTTGGCAAGATAAATTAACGACAGAATATGTGAACGAACAACAACAATAATTATCTTTAAAGTGACGTGCGACTACTAGATGTACTCTGACTTTGAGGAACAAGCATTTTTATCGGTGATAAAAAACGATGCACCTTTTTTATCGCTGTCAAAGTGACAAAAATGTGCTGTCAGACTTTTTCATATAGGAGTTAATTTATCAGCATAAAACATATTTTATTATGTAATCTTACGGCAAAGAAAATCGTAACGTTTCATTTTTCCTTTGTTTTACCAGTGGTTACACTAAAAAATCAAATATATTGTTATTTGTAATTTGTCGTTGTAAACATCAACCTTTCATAATGCTTACTGAGGCTCAAAGGGATTTTGGCATTATAAAGCTTGAGGAAGGCTGGTCGTTACAATGACTTATGACGGATGAAATACATTATAGTAAATTCACCAATTTCAATTTGAGACGTAAGTGGATAGAAACTCATGACTACGTAGAAATGAAAGTTCAGATTCCCTAAGAAAATCAACACAAGTAGATGACGAGCAGTTAGCGCAATTTATTGCTGAACTGCGTTTTGCTACTGCAAAAACTGCAGTAGGGGAGACTAACTTTCCCGCGTCGCTTTGCATCGGTCGGTTAGAACGTCAAAGAAAGGATTATGAGAAGGAGGATTCTTCAGTTATTTAGTAACCAAAAAGCCACGGTTGAATGAGGAAAATAATGTCAGAACATAATTTGTAAACGAATATCTGGATCGGGCAGCAATTTTTTGGGACAGTGTAGTGGTTTCTGATGAAAATTTTTTCAATTAGATATCCATACCATGCATGGACAGAAAATTTCCCGCTTATGTCGGATTTATGCAAGTAGACCTTCTCAAATGTTCGTACTATTGGCCTTAGAATCTTAATTGTTTGTTGTATGATGTTACAACAAGGAATTAAGGTTTTACAGCTAAGAGGAGGCTTACTTGCACTAATCTGACAAAAGCGGGAAATTTTCCATCCATGTATGCGTTGCACATTGTTGATGGTCCCTTAACTGCTAGAGTTATATGGAAATTTAAAAATGATCCTTCTTGCTTTTAGCATAAGTCACCTGTGCACACATCTCGAGTTGTAAGAAATTGCTTAGACGAAAATGATAATCAAGTTCTTCCTTTGGTGATTAAACGCCATCATCTGAACCGTTAGAAAGTCTTTGGAATTTATGACAAAAAAATATACAACTATGAGTTTAGACCTGAAAACAGTGACCACTTAAGAATTCAAACATTCAAAATGCATGGGACAATTTGCAAGAAAACTGCAATATGGCAAATCTTATACTACAACAGATGTTCAACAAAATAGAATTCTGTTTTTGTTACAGTCAAAATGAACTTTGTTTTTGATGTTTGATTTACCTAAACAAACTTTTGATTTTTAATACGGCAATGCCATTGATTTTCTATCAGAGTGTTGTCAAAGACTGACACAAAAAGCCATATACATATGTCCAAAGTAGTTTTAAAGAAAATCTGGTAGCTCGAAAAAGAATAAGAAATAAGATTTTTCCGACTGCGATAGTGTACGTTTAGTTCGTATTAAAAAACATTTTTTAAATTGGTTGTTCTCAAGTTTAGTAAGAAAGATATACAGGGTGTCCCAACCAAAAGTAGGCACTTTGAAGATAATAATTTTTTGAAAAATGGTGGAACACGTCGACCTTGTTTCCAAGAGGGATATATTTTAGTGTAAGACTTGTATACCTATCATCATCCCTCTACTCTACACGACCACCCCCTCAAAAAATTCAAGTGGCAAGGGAGGTCGAGTGACATCTTTTGAAAGGTCTTTCAATTTCCTACATAACTGTGTATTTTTTTTAACTTTTATCGATTCGTTCTTAAGGAAAATAATTTTACTATTGATGATTACACACAATCGAAATCGTTTAAAAAATCTAAAATACACGGCACTGGGTATTGGAATTTATAAAAAAACTAAAAGGCTCATAAGTTTTTGATAGTCCTTGAATATTAATTTGCTCACAACCAATTTTAAATCGAGATACATTTTACCAGAGTGAGTTCTCAAAATGGTTTATACACTTCAGGAGAGAATAGAAATTGTCAGCTTTTATTTTAAAAACGATAACTGTGCTAGAGCTACGGAGCGCATATTCAATAGAAATCACCCAGATAGAAGGGTTGGTTCTCAGTATGTTTTACAATTATTGATAAAATGTATGGAAGCAGGTTCTGTGGGAAACAAAAAGCATGAACCCCAGAGACCGATTAGAAATAAAGCAGTCGAAGTGGCAGTTCTGAGTCATTTGCAGATGGATAATACTCAATCGATCAAGAAAGTAGCTGAGTATCACGGTGTATCACGAAGCAGTGTTCATGGAATTGTAAAGGCCCACAAATTTCGTCTATATAAATTTTAATTGGTACACGAACTAAACAAAGATGATCCCGATCGTCGTCGGCTTGAATTCTGTGAGATTTTTAGTGAACAATTAAACGGTAATGCCAATCTACTGTACAATACGTGTTTTTCTGATGAATCGACATTTCAATTAAATGGGGAGGTAAACAGGCACAATTGTAGGTATTGGAGTGAAACCAATCCACATTTGTTCATGAAAACTCATACCCAAAGGCCTCATAATTTAAATGTTTGGGCTGGCATCTTAGGGGATCACATTGTCGGACCGTTTTTTATTCCTGACAATTTAAATGGCGAAAGGTACCTCGATCTGTTAGAAAATAACATCGACCCAATGATTACCTAAATCCTGGAAGAAGACGATAATCTTTTATAGGGCGAACTGTTTTTTCAACAGGATGGGGCATCCCCACATTTTGCTATAGCAGTCCGTCAATTTTTGGATAATCGGTTTCCTGAGCGATGGATTGGAAGAAGAGGTCCTGTGGAGTGGCCCGCTAGGTCACCCGATTTAACTCCCTTGGATTTCTTTCTGTAGGAACACTTGAAATCAAAGGTATTTGCAACAAAACCCGCATCTCTGGAAGAGTTACGTGAAAGAATTGTTCAAGAATGCCGTTTATTGATTCCAGATGTGTTCAGAAATGTTCGTACAGAATTTCAAGACAGATTATACTACTGTATGGAAGTCGGTGGGGGTCATTTTGAACAATACATACGATAATTTAAACTGCTTCTTTTATTTTTATTTCCCGAACCTAAAATAATGAAACAATTATTTCTCAGGAACGAATCTATAAAAGTTTAAAAATTACACAGTTATGTAAAGAATTGAAAGACCTTTCAAAGGATTTATCAACCCCCCTTGCTATTTGAACATTTTGAGGGCGTGGCCGTGTAGGGTAGAGGGATGATGATATGTATACAAGTATTACATTAAAATATGTCCCCCTTGGAAACAAGATCGACGTGTTTCACCAATTTTTCAAAAAAATTTTTATCTCCAAAGTTATTCAGGGTGCCTACTTTTGGTTGGGACACCCTGTATATTGATAGGTATATTAAAATCAATCCCTGCCGTCAATAGAAAGAGAGAAATAGCGAAACCAAAATTATTTCAAAACTGCAAGTTTTAATCACATTTTTGATGGTTCTAAAATACAACTGGATGTTCCAACCCACAGTAAGCAATAATCAGTAACATATCTCTCTGGTGGCCCCTTTGATGGCTTCACTCGATGCTCGGTGATAATAAAATACTATAAACTTATAAAACAATATAGGTACTGTTTTCCTTGAAAGTTAATAATGTTTAACATTCAGCCTACATTAAAGCAACTTCTTTAATCAAGGCGTGATTGGTTAAGAGTCTATATCAGATGCAAGTGAAATATAGTCTCGATTTTACCACACCCCGCGCAGGCCACGGTGCATATATACAGACAAACCGAAATTATCGCGGCGAATGTCGAAGGTGGCCGAAGTTCTAGTTACAGAACGGCATAGTGGAACATTTCAGATCGGGAGATGTTGAATTATCAGAGGCGGAGTACTAGAGGTTTCGTACGACATAAACCGACGAAAAAGTTGTATTGCGTCAAGCTTATAAGCTAAGCAGTAGCTAACCTTACCCTTGATGCGTCCTTGTCCTGCAATTAATATGTAAAAACAATAAAAAAAAACCGAAATTATTTTATTTACTTTGTTTAAAAATAGCTAAAGAACTAAACAACAAAACAATTAAATCGTTAATCTACAAAAAAATTTCCATTTTACCGTTTCTTATTAATGCATAGTATTATTTTAAAATTTTTTCCTATAAAATGGAAGTATCAATGTGTGTCATATCATTCAACTCAGAATGGAAAAGGCGATGAAATAATATGAAAAATATATTTGTGTTATTTTAAATTTAAACTCCAATATTTTTATCAAATATGAAAGATTATGATGACGTTACATATATTGCTGAATTCAAAAAGAAATTTTTTAAATTGAGCCGAATATACAGGATATATCATTTAGAATAAAAAAAATTAAGGCAATTTCCGGTCAAACCGGAAGTAAAAGATATGTATGTGACGCGCGTATTTAATCAGTATTCGGAATATCATATGTTCATTTCCGCATATTAATGCGGGGTGTAATTTTTTTATTTTTCAGTTTTTCAGCGTTTTATTTTTATTTGACATTCAATTGTTTTTAATTTTCGGATTCCTTAGAAAAAACACATAAGTATAATTTTTGAAGTTTTTTCCTAGGTTAAAAATACAGCAGAAAAATCGAGTAAGGTGCACTTAAAATGATCACCCTGTACATGAGGTTACTGCGCTTAAAATAATTCAAAAATAAAAATTATCATGTTCACCTTTCATTGAGCCTTTCATTCTCCATATCAATATTTAGAGACGGCAAAATGGGAAAACTTTTATTTATATTAGTCTCTCTACAGAAATGACCGAAAATAAAAGAAAATTATTACTTTTATTAATTTACGAAAAAATTCAATTTTCACTAGTACTTACTTTTTATATTTTCTCTTTTGGGCTAATGTTCGATTTTTCTGTTTTCTGCTAGGGTATTTACGCTTATGATATGTTTTTATTTTTCGCATTGTTCTTTCACTGCACTAATAATCACTTTCAATAACACGTCTACTTAGGTGTACACTTGATTTAAAAAAAAACTGGTACAACTCTTGTAATCGAAAATCTTAATAGTTTAGTTGTGTGCATATGTCTGTAAATAGGGCTGGCCAGGCATGTCGAGAGGGGGTGGAGAAGAAGTGATTTACCCCGGACCTGGGTTTTTTGAAGGAGATCGGTTTTCTTTGTGATTTTAAACTTATTAAACCTTTCTCTTTTATTTTATTCAAATGGAATTTTAAAAAAATAATTAGAAAATAACTTTTTTCAAAACATTTTCAAGCCTGCCATATTATTGTTTAAAAAAATAATATTTGTTACGGATAATTCTACTAATGGTTGTAATTAAAATACTAACTGAATAATGATAATTCTATTTTTAAAATAAGAACACAAAAATACCACTTGAAATTAAAAAAAAATGTAAACAATGCAAACTGAACATAAAAATACAATAAAAAAAATAAATAAATGAACTTCAATTACGTAATACAGAATTAACTAATATTTTGTCATTGCTCCATTAGCGTCTAAAACTGCCTGAAGTCTTGCAGGCATGGACAAAATCAGATTTCTTGCAAGGTCAACTTCTTGCGATAAGTTCTCCCAAGCGTCTTCAATTATCCCCTCCAATTCTTGGGCATTATTTGGATGGTTATTTAATTTTCTTATATATTTCACCATTAGTCCCCATACATTTTCAATTGGATTTAAATCCGGACTTTTAGATGGCCACGGTAACAACTCTATGTTTTCATTAAGAAACCATTGCCTGACACGATGGGCCGTATGTATGGAGCAGTTGTCTTGTTGGAAAATAAAATTATTTTCCGGAAACACCTCTATTACTGACGGCAACATAATATTGTCTAATATTTCAATATATTTAATGGAATTGAGATGACCACCACTGTTCCAACACACACCTAACCCATTTAGGCTCATCCAAGCCCAGACATTGACTGAAAACCTTCCTAATATTTGTGGATCGAAAGTATATTTTTCGTCGTATCTAGTGGAAGGAGGCCTATATACGCGAACATATCCATCGTTACAGGATTTAAAAACCTTTTCGTCAGAAAATACAACTTGTCCCCAGAAGTTTTCATCATTGATTATATAGTTGAGTACAAAAATAATCCTACTCTGCTTCTTTTCTCCTGAAAGTTTGTATTTTTTAGCCGCTGAACAACTCTTCAAGTCGCTTTGTAGTTTTATTCTTCAGCAAGCAGTAGATACCGAAGCAGGGAAATTTGTCTCTGAAATTGCATTTACTGCAGTCTGAAAAGGGTTTTCTATTAGGTAATTTATAAGATTTTCATCTTCTTGATTATTGCTCTTCTGGGCCTACCGGAACCAACTTTACGGAATACCGTTTGGTTGGTTTTCCATTGTTTTTTAACACTCATTATCGTGGTTTTACTCACATTGTATTCAGCAGCAAGTCTTCTTATGAACCAACCATCTTCAATTTTAGAAACAATTCGAAATTTTTGAATATCTGTTAGATGTCGAACCATTTTTAATAATGACGCCACTGATTAACGTCAAAGTGACATTTGTAAGATTATTAATAGAACGAATGATTTACATAGCTAAAAGAAAGTGTACCAGTTTTTATTGAAATCAAGTGTACCCACTTTATAACAAATAAGTAAATTTGAGATATCTCTAGAATACACACGCCACTGTTGTTTACGCAAATCGCAACGTGGTTCCTAAGGGTGAAGACACAACACAGCGGTGCGACGTCGCATCGCAAAAACGACGTCGCACGGCGATGCGATGCGATGACGCAACGTTAAAACTTCATCGCCACGGCATCGCAGAGAAGACGCTTCTAGTGAGATGTGGACCGCACAATACGTGTCCTACGTCTGTTGCAGGCCACAACAGTGCGGTGCGACGACGCAACGCAAAAACGACGTCGCACCGCAATGCGATGCGATGAACGTTCCTTGCACGGCCACAGAAGACCTATACCAGAAGCGACACGTTGATATATGTAAACCAAATAAGCTGCTGGCAACATAAAACATTTTTTCCAATAAAATAAATCATTTTTATACAATACTAAAGGATATAAACGAGATTTGTTTCGCAATCCGTAGTACAAATCTAGCCATATGCATAAATATAAAAATAAATATTTGATTAACAATAACATGCAAAATACAATAAAAGATTTATAGGTTGACAATAATACCACCAAAAAGATGGCGCATAAAAATTCAATATTGGCGGGAAGGCAGAGAATCGTTATAGTCCGGGAGCTGGCGACACTTTTCATTGTCTCATTTCATAAAACTTGATTTATCTTTTATTTTTTGTAATATTAATATCACTGATCAAGAAAATGAATTCCTGCCATCTCGTTGGCGGGACAACGATTGTCAGCGGTATGCCAAATATGTTAAAAAAAAGTACAAATGTTTTAAATAATAAAAGTTGAAGATTATTAATAGAACGAATGAATTTACATAAGCTAAAATGACCTGCTACCACTTTTTATTGAAATCAGAGCGTACCCACTTTATAACAAATAAGTAAATTTGAGATATCTCTAGAAACACTTACGCCACTGTTATTTATCGCAAATCGCAACGTGGTTTCTCAGTGCCCCAATAATTAACATACCTCAAAAACGAGTCCAGTGTATGCAAGTGCATCCGTGTTTCCGAAATATCATGCGAGATGGCAGCTATTATCGGAATACAGATATGCAGTTTTTAGTTTTCTAATAAATTTATTTTCAACTAATCCAAGAGTTGGGTCACATGAATATAAACGTTACAAAGAGTGATTAATGTCGGAATGTTAACAAATTTGGATACAAAATATTTAAAATGCATGCGAAAATTTTTTGACGACTCTAAAAAAAAAAAAAAAATTACATTCCGACATTTTATACATATTTTTGAAAAATCTTGTAAAAATCGCACTCAAATCGGATAAGTTTTAAACGAGATATTCGAGAATTATGATTTAATAGGGTATATAAGACTCTTAAGAATCACCTCAAATCTAGAAATAATATGACATTACGTTGCACATACAATGTTTTGACTTGCAAAATCAGGTGACATAACATTTTGAAATGTTTACAATTTTTTTCAAAACCGTAATTTCTTAAAATCTAATATAGACTTAAATTACGTTAAGAAAACAATAAGACGTGTATTTCAATGGTGTAGCTAGCGTAAATGTATGTTTGGGTAAAAATTAGTTAAATACACTAGACAAGTGAAACACTTGCAATGTTGTGTAGTCTAGTTAGCTCATTTTTGCCCAAGAATTCACTTACCACATGTGTGTGTTACACCATGAAACTACTTGTAAGGCATGCAACGAAAAACAAAATAGTTTTTTCACACAATTGTAAAATTTTTAAGAATTAAAGCGTTTTGAAATGGCACGTCTCATATATAAATCAGCAAATTAATAAGCAAAATTACAGGCACAACTAATGCATGTTTTTTACATGTTCATAATACGAATTTATTGTTTTTTGTTTAGTGTTGTTTTATGAAAATTATTTGTCAAATGTATAAAACTGATGGAAATGGCTCCTTAAACCACAATTCTCTATGAAATTATTAATTTTGTTTCGTGTACAACTCGATTTTCGTTCACTATCCCAGGGCGTGTGCTTATTCTGGCGCGGCGGTACGTAGTTAGGCAATGCCTAGTTTGTGAAATTGTGTTAGGTCGAAGGCAAGTTTGCTGGAAATTACTTACCCTCAGGAACAAATATCCCTAATTTTACTTAGTAAACAGTCTATTTTAAGATTCTGCAAATAATGTCTGATGAATAAAGATGTATATGGATTATTTTAAATTTAAGAACATTACTCAGCAACAAACTGCCACAAAATAATCAATAAAATCTTATATAATTATAAACATTTTTCATTAAAAATAAATAAATTAATTAATTAAATAAAGAAATTCTGATCATTCGTTAAAAACAAAATAAATGTACCAACATCTCTACTCAGATGTCTTATAATGATAATCATCTCGACAATCCTAAAGAGATACTTAATGCTTTCTCAGATTTTTTCAGTAACTCTTTTTTTACCACTTGCTACCAACTTCGGTTTTACGCAAAATCAGGCAATCAACAGTTCCACAATTAATATCAGGTGCTTTGATGAAAATGATGTACTTAACGCTCTGAAAAAACTAAAACCTAGGTTAACGACCGGACCTGATGGTGTTCCTGCATTTTTAGTAAAAGACTGTACTAGTATTTTTGCACACCCGCTCACGTTTTTATTTAATCTATGTGTTACAAACTGTTACCTCCCTGAAATCTGGAAATGTTCAAAAGTGTGTTCGGTTTTTAAGAAGGGTGATAAACATCATATTAGCAACTTTAGATCAATATCTATCATATGTAATTTTTCAAAGGCCCTTGAAATTTTACTCCATGATAACATTTACTATAGCGTTAACAACCAAATATCGGTGTACCAACATGGTTTTATGAAAGGACGTTCTACCACCTCTAATCTGTTATGCATAACCCAGTCTATTTCTGAAGCTATTGATCAACGCAGGCAACTTGACGTAATATATATATATAGATCTCCCGAAAGCATTCGACCGACTGGATCACTTCATACTGCTAAACAAAATGTCTGTTTTTGGTTTTTCGCCATCTCTGTTATTATTTTGTCATGCTTATCTTTCAAATAGAAGGCAATATGTTGAGTATAATGGTTTCCAGTCTGTCGAATATATTGCTACATCCGGAGTCCCACAGGGGTCAATTCTCGGTCCCCTGTTGTTCAACATATTCATTAACGATATTGTAAATGTTATTGATGTGTCCTGTCTACTTTACGCTGATGATGTCAAAATTTTTAAAGTAATTTCTTGTTTGGAGGACTGCGTTTCTCTGCAAAACGGCCTTTCAAACTTATTTAATTGGTGCGTTGAAAACAACTTAAATCTGAATGTGTCTAAATGTAACGTTATGACCTACACAACTAAATCCGAGGCTGTTATGTTTAATTACAGTATTGACAACGCAGTCCTTCAACGACCTTCTACTCTTGCAGACCTTGGCGTAATATTAGATGGCGAACTTTCACTTATACCTCACATAAATAATTTAGTGACCCAATCTCTTAAGACTCTTGGGTTCCTAATTAGAACTAGCAGAGACTTCTCGAATATCAGTACACTTAAAACTTTATACTTTGCTTTTGTTAGGTCTAAACTTGAATATGCGTCTCTTGTTTGGAACTCTCACTACAGAAATCACGTAGACTCTTTGGAGAAAGTGCATAGACGATTCTTAATACTATTATGGCTTAAGTCTGAGGGAGCATACCCGTCTATCGGTGTTCCCCAACAAGAGTTGTTGACTAAGTTTTCCATGACATCTCTTGAAAATAGACGTGAATATTTTTTCTCAAGTATTTCTATATAAAATCTTACACAATCAAATTGACTGCCAAGAATTATTAGGGAAATTAAATTTTCATGTGCCTAGTGTGAATTTTTGGAGAACACAAACTTTTTACCTCTCATTTTCGCACTCTAATATTCTTCGATTCTCTCCTCTATTTACTATGTGCAACATTACAACAACAACTGTGGGCAGTTTGATATTTTTCATTGCACCCTTAATTTTATTAAAAAATATTATAATAACTAAGTCTTTGTTTCTCTTTTTTTTTTTTCCGTCTTAAACTGTCTGAAATTATTTTATTGTCATTTTTATACAATGTTTTATTGTTATTTTTATACAATGTTTTTTTTTTCTTTTTAAATATCTTTTCTATATACTTATACTGTATTGTATTTTTTTGTTTTGTGTATTTTCCTGCTCTAGAAGTGGGTTTACTTGTTGAGCAGTGTATGCAAATAAATAAATAAATAAATAAATAAATTAATTAATTAATTACTAGAGATTGGGAGATATCAATAAATGACGTCAATTCCAGGGCTGATACTAGGTGATGTGTCACCGCGTAAATATGTTCATGCATATGTGGCATAATATTTTACCATATGGTTATGGGCGAGTTCAGTAACATCCAACGTTAATATAAGAAGGACTGGAAGTATTGGTAAATGTAAAACTAACAGGCACACACATATCTTTTTAACTAGCGATCACAAGAGTTAAAGTGTATTGCTAATATTAATGCACCCACTAAAACGTTTGCCACCTTCCAGCTGCAAGCATTGGTGATGTCATCCACTTAATTCTAATCTACTTAATTTGTAATGAAGAAAGTAGCAAGCAATTGCTTGAACTTGTAGCAATTGCTACACACTCAAAGAAATGCTTAAAGTAAAAAGTTTTGCTTAAAAGAATTAGGATTTGCTTAAAATTGAATGAATAAACATAACAATTGCTTTTGCTGCCTAAGTAGTTGCTTATAAATATTTAAGGTTACTCGATCCTAGCCTGATATTTTTTAGAGTAGTTGTAATTTGGTATTTGTCACGTTCTTAAGCTGTAAAATAGCACAGTTCCGAAATATTCGTAAAGAGAAAATATGTAAAACACGTAATGAATGTATAGACAATGATAATTAAAAATTGTATTTATTTAATCGTGAAAATGTTGAGTGTCTTGTAAACTATTTTCTCGAAGATAAGGGTGAAAAACGTGGTGGTGCACTATTACCTGTAGAGAAATTAACACTTTTCTTCGTGTCATGTCCAATCCAAGCTTCAATAATGCAGTTGGTGAAGAAATTGGTATTCGTCAAACCACTGTTTCTAAAGTGTACATCGGTTATGCCTAAAATTTTAAATAAGGCAAATATATGGATACATTTTCCTACAACTGCCGATGAAATTGTGATGCTAAGAACAAGTGGTCTGACAAATATGAATTTTCCGATGCTATCGGTGTGATTGACTGCACACACATTCGAATTCCAAAATTTAGGGAACATGGGGGCGAGTATATAAGTAGAAAATGATTTACTAGCAAGCGACATATAATGTAAAATAAATATTTACAAGCATTGATTGTCAATGGCCAGATTCTGTGCATGATAACAATATTTTTAAAAACTCCAATATCTATAATTTTCTAAAAAATATAGGGGAAGACTGTGTATTAATGACTAGGAGATGGCGGTTACTCTATATCGCTCTGGCTTATGACACCATGGAAAACCTGCTCAAAAGCATTATAAAAAAAATTTTTGCACAGAACGTGTTATAATTACATCTTTCAATAATTATTATTGAAAGATGTTTTGAACAGTAGTTAAAGGCTAGATTCCTGTTTTACTATATAAAGTGCGACGTACTAAAATTGAAACAATGCCATCAATTATTATTTGTTGTGTTGTTCTGCATTTTGCTCCAAATTGCTTAAAGATGAAGATTTTAATTTTGCATAAGAACCTAATCATTTTGCTATGGATATACAAAATGAACAAATTATTTTCAATATGATTCATCGCTTAGGTCAGTAGAAAAGAGAACTAATTAAAGGAAGATTATACAATAATTACACTGGCCGACACAATTTTTTTAACATAGTTCATACTACTGTTTTTGTATTGGTATTACCTCCCTATTAATAATAATAATTATAATAATAATATTTTTATTACCCAACAGGTAACAGGACAATTTTGTATAAATCAGTATATTATATATACACATAGAAACGATATATAAATACACCTGACTGTATAAATTAATTTATATAACAAACAAGAAAGCAGGAAAGAAGAATAGATTCTCATAATATGAATTTTACAATATAAAGATACAATACTAAAAAAATTCAATGATGATTGTTTAATGATTATTATTCATGGCTATGTTCAAGATTACATTTTTTGTACAATTACTAATATCACATAAATGGCAAATTTTGTTAAAGTTTATACACATTGTATGACTAGGTGATTTCAAAAGAACATTACTTCTAGCATGAGGATGAAAAAACGTGGTATTATGTCTAGAATTGTAATTTGGTACATTAAAACATATTTGCGACAACAATTCAGGACAATCAATATTATTATATAATAAATTGTATAAAAAAGAAATAGAACTGCATTCCCTCCTCATTTCAAACCTAGTCAAAAGAAAATTTTGATCTATACCTCTTTCTGGGTACGCCGTATCAGTTCTAAATGATAAAAATTTTAAAAATTTCCTTCGAACATTTTCTAAGGCTAATTTATGATTTGAATAATATGGATACCAAATAAGTGACGCATACTCGAGTTTAGATCTTACATATGAAAATTAAAGGATTTTTAATGATCTAGTATTGGTAAATGATTTACAATTTCTAATTATAAAACCAAGCATCTTTGTAGCTTCTTTTACCTTTAGGTTAATATGATCAATAAATGATAATTGACGATCAAATGTGACTCCAAGATCTTTGATGGAGATATGATAAGACAATATCCTGCCATCAATAGTGTAAACATTTTCGATACTAGAGTGCTTCTTTGTAACCGTGACAACCTTACATTTGGAACCATTAAGATGTAATCTATTATTTATACACCAACTTTGAACACTGTCAATGTCATTTTGTAGTTGTGCACAGTCTTCACAACAGGAGATTTTCTTGTATAGCTTGAGATCATCAGCGAATAATAGTTTATTGCAGTTGCTAATGTAAGAGGTAATATCATCGATAAAAAGTAAAAACAGAAGTGGTCCAAGGTTAGAACTTTGAGGGACACCTGAAGTGGCTATGAATGATTCGGAGTTAAAACCATTATATGAAACAAGTTGTTCACAGTTAGAGAGGTATGACTGTCAAAATGATAATAATGAATCACTTAGTCCCCAGTTGCCCAATTTATTTAATAAGATGACATGATCAATACGGTCAAAGGCCTTTGAAAAATCAGTATAGATCACATCCACCTGTCCAGCCTCATCAATAACTTGAGAGATAAATTGTGTGAAAATGGTCAAGTTGGTTATTGTTGAACGATGACTTACAAATCCATGCTATTACTGACCGACAGGTAGATGCGATCATAAAGGATAATCACAAAGACCTATGCAAAATTGGAGAGCATTGCAATCGCTCTGTAATAGCTAATAACTGTGGAATCACCTGTTTTAAACACTGGGCAAATTTTTGCTCTTTTCCAAATATCCTATTAACAAGCAATAAATAGATTTACAAAATTAACAATAATGTTATTCCTGCCCATACTGTCTTATTAATGTAACAAAGAAACGTTACGTATTAAGACATTTTGCTTGTCATTTCTGTAATCCAAAGGCTCTATTCCAGTGAAATATGCTATTCGGGTACATGTTATAAAAAAAACTTTTTTTTGTTCGCTAGTGTTATTTGTAGTTTATCTTTAGGATTTGTTAAAAAAAAATAATGTTATACATGTATTTGTTCAATCAAATAAAAGCTAAAAAAACTTCTGTATATTAAAATGAAACTCAAACTAGTGAAACTAAAAATAAACGAAATAAATTTCAAAACACGTACATCACAAATACAAATAAGTCTTATCATTCTGTACTGTAGTTACAAGATTTGCCCAATTTTTAGTATTTCTTCCTGTTGCATAGGAATTAACTTGAATTGTTCCAGCAACATTAAACGTTGTAATTCTGCTATTGTTAGTTTCTTCGTTTCTTCCGTCTTTGGTAAAGTATTTGAGATTCTTTTAGGAGGTACTACGGGTGCAACAATTGGCAGTTCTAGTTGTTTGTGGAGGCTCGAGCGCAATTTACATTGCACCTAAAAATAAAAAATTTCAATCTGTTTCCATTTATCTCTTATTTGTGTAAATAAGAAAAACACTGGAACGATAGCCGCCCGGTTCCGCTATTACAAATTAAGTGTTTACAAATCTTATTATTTCGAGATTTATATGAATTCTAGAACTGGATTGCTAGTCCACTATTATTCTTAAAAATAAGCCGTACATATATACCTGGAATTTGATTAAACACAGGATTTTTTTCCACTTCCAGGTTCATCAGCATTTTTTTCCATGGCTTAAATATGATTTTCATGTTGCCGGTTTTGTTCGTATCAATTTTTTTTTCACTTCCACTTTCATATTGCTTATTTTCTCTGCAACTTGTTTACTTGTAAGAGTAATATTAAAAATGTCCTTGTAATGCTGAGTTATAATATCCAGGGCTCTTTCTTTTTCTTTTTTAATTTCATGTGCTTGTGATTGACTAAAACAATTCTATTTTTTTTTAATTTCTTAACAAAAATACTTTGTTTATCTACTTCTTCACCCTCACTTCTATACTGATCACTAGTATCAGATATTTTAAATTAAATTAAGAAATCGTGGGAGTACCGGTTCATACAAAATTCTAACTTGAACTAAGTTGGTGGCATCAATAAATTATTATTATCCTGTCTATGTCAAAACTTGCAATTGCTTAAACGATAATGGAAAGCTAGCAAATGCTTAAGAATTTCATTCTTAATAATTAAGCAATTCCTTTTTTTTAAAGCATTTACTTTTTCAGATTTTGCTTTTGCTAATAATCAATTACTTATTTTTTATTCTTGTCTCATTGTGTCGCCATAATGCTTTTCGATATATTCTATTATAAAGCGTATGTGATTTTTAAGTTACCTTTATCGAAATATTTAGAATTAATTTTTTTATATTGTTTCACACAATTTTTCACATATTTTAACATCACGGTTTCCAAAATTATTATAAACAAATTTCTTCTTTTCTTACACTGAATGAAAAAGAGTTCTCCTAGGTCGTGAATTAGACGTCCTATTAATGTTGAGAATTGTAATTACCATTAACATATTTCGAGCCCCTAAAGTTGTTCTGTTCTAATGGGTAGATAGATACCTACTGAGATTTCATCGATTTTCATATTTTCTTCTTCTAATTTTGATTTTAATCCACCCGTTTTTGGAGCATCACAAACAATTCTTGTAGGGTAGGTTGAGGTAAATGCGACCCCAGAATTGTAAAATTTAATATTGGGTCGTTGTCCTAATTATATTTTGTATAATATGTTTATACTCTCATAATATAATTAAAAGACTGGAATAAACTTTATAAATATTTATAAAATTATTTGTTTTAGTTTTTTTAATTTGACAGATGATGCATTTGCTCTAGCTGACCATGGTAAATGTACCATCTAGTATCAAATGCTAGTGAAATACATTACAATCTATCTGTGGTAAATGCATCCAAATATAGGAACTATTAATGTTTCTTGCAATATTTCGTCGACTAAGATAATTTTCATTAACATCAGGAAAATGTATTAAAATAATAGTGTATACAAAAGCAACAACTTGCAGAAATGAAACACTTAAGTGTAATTAGTGTATGAATACTATGATTTACATGACATGGAGATATAAAAGCATGACCTAAACAACATTTTCAAAGTACAATATCAGTGATTTAAGAGAGATTATAGTTGGAAAATTCTATGTGAAATGCAAGAAAACCTCGTCCTTCATCACGACATTGGCAGCTTCTTTCAATACCTGTAACTGGCCCTGAATATTTATTCTCGATATCAGGCCACCTGATTGCACCAATTTTTTTATTCTTACATCTAAGAAAATTTACCGTGCAAATTTATTCAAGCAATAATCTACTTGTAGATCTTCTAAATCTCGAATTTCGTCGTAAATTTCTGTATCGAAATCCATATCACTATTAGGTCGAAATTAGATTCTTCTGTAGCATTTCTTCATACTTTGATATTTGCTTCTATGGAAGCTCTAAAACTGCTTTTAATGTTTTTTTCAGTCAGAACAAGCCACGGTTTGCCTAATAATTTTGCAAATGTTGCCCTAGATATGGTCGCATGCCAATGTTGTTTCTTTATCGTGTTTTTCAATTTAGCATTAAGTCCACGGAAACAGGTCACGTCTAATGGTTGTAGTGAGGTATGCAGGAACAGTTTCAGTATATTTGCATTGTTTTTAGTGGCATATGTAACCAGTTCTGTTAAGACATTGCTAGTGTGCCTGTAATAGAACCAGTCGTCTTTCTTCTACAATTTTGGCTAAAAAGTATTTCTCGAACCTATTTTCAAATATTTCAGCTGTCATTCATCTTTTAGGAGTAGCGACCTAAAAATATTAGGTTAAGCATGACCTATTAGTATCCACATGTTCTACAAGTTTTTTCCTTACTATTAGAGGTGGCAATCGCCGAACAGCAGCATTTACGCAAGCCAAGGCAGACCTATTTTCGTGCTCTGATTCAGCTATAATGCGGTTACAAGTTTTTCCAGCCGTGACGACTTTGATGCAGCTAAGAAATAGCTGATTCACCTTCGATCATAATGATCAAAGTGATTCACGTTCTATTTTAAGTGAAATAGCAGTGCCTCTGCTACGGCCACGAACAATACTACCCTACTCCTATTCGTCCTATTAGGTGATCAGTGATCACGTATGGTTGTTCTGGAAATTCCATAATTATGAGAAGATTGCCTCATAGACAAGAGTCCCTACCAATTCTACCCTTTTCCAAAGCCCCTTCTAATAATTCAGCTGTGTGGTTTCTGCGGTTAGTCTTTTCATTGATATATCCTAGGGATTATTCATCCAAAACAAATCATATGTAATTAGACAATATCATAATGACTTTAATTGTGTGACACATCTCCCATCAGCTTTTAAAATTTCGGAGAAAATGCATCACTCCATAAAATGTAAAGGTTATGTTAAGAAAAAATGTTGACTAAATATTTATTGCGTTTAAAATAGTTAGAATAACAAAATTATATAGAGTGAAATGAAAAATAATAACGCTGAAAAATCTTTCATGCTAATTATTATTTACTACTTTTACAAAACTTATCATATATAAGTAAAACATATTTCTTTTTAAACAATTATTTTCCCAGCTATTTGCCAAAATGCTGAAACTTGGATTACAAAAAAGATAATATGCACATTATGTTCAGTGTGACTGACTCCATAATGTTATTTTTAATTCCAACTATTCTCTTCAGTTAAACCAAAAATATATAAAACAGAAGGTACTCACCAGTTGAACAATCACTTTAGAAACTTTAAAAAATCTACCGACACATGTTTCTGCTTTTAGCTTCAACTGGAAAGCTCATTTAAAGGATGCAACATAACTAAATACTAGTAAACCCCAATGTAATAAATATTGATGGTATCAGAAAACAGGATAATTGAAATTATATAGTGGAAATTACCCGTAGGATAGAATAATTTAAAAATAAAAATAAGTCAGGTTTCCTCTTCTTGGTAAAAGTTTAAAATATAGAGTGAAATGGAAAATAATAACGCCGGAAAATCTTTTTTTGCTAATTATTATTTACTACTTTTATAAAAGTTATCATAAATAAGTACAATATATTTCTTTTTAAACAATTATTTTCCCGGCTATTTACCAAAACGCTGAAACTAGGATTACAAAAAAGATAATATACACATTATATTCAGTGTGACTGACTCAATAATGTAATTTTTAATTCCAACTATTCTGTTCAGTAAAACCAAATATAAATAAAACAAAAGGTATTCACCAGTTGAAAAATCACTTTAGAAACTTTACAAATCTACCGACACGTGTTTCTGCTTTTAGCTTAGTCTAGATAGCTCATTTAAAAGATGCAAAGTAACTAAATACTAATAAATCCCAATGTTATAAACATTGGTGGTTTCAGAAACAGGATTATTGAAATTATCAAATAGGGTAGAATAATTTAAAAATAAAAATAAATTAGGTTTCCCCTTCTTGGTAAACGTTTAAAATATAGAGTGAAATGAAAAATAATTACGCTGAAAAATCTTTTTTGATAATTATTATTTACTACGCTCTATATTTTAAATTTGAAAATTTTGTTAAAGTAGTAAATAATAATAATTAGCAAAAAAAGATTTTTCAGCGTTATTATTTTTTCCTTTCACTCTATATTTTAAACTTTTACCAAGAAGAGATACCTGATTTATTTTTATTTATAAAATTATACATGAAATTATTAACCACATATTTTATTCCCTATTTTGTATGTAAAGTTTGTGCGAAGTCAATTGAAATCATATAAAAACTAAAAGCCTGCAAAAACCGTCGGCATCTCTTTATTGTACATGGGCGGAGGTAAATAGAAATGCTTGTCATAAGAAAATGTTAAACTTTGTAAAAATTGTATTAATTTTTATTATTTTTTTGCTTATTAGATAGGCTGTTTTTGTTCATTTCGCCAATAACGTATTTTTGAAATATTATATCAGTTTTAGATATAAAGTCTAAATATTTAAATTTATTGGATTTAGTTTTAAAGTTAACCCATACTATATTGAAATATGTTATTGCTCAGCAAGGACCAACGAGAAGGTATGAACATATCCTTGTCAGGATGAGGGAATGGGACAGGTTACATTAGCGAGGGGCAAGGATGTTATATAGTAAAAAATAAAATTAAAGTTTCTTCTAAAATAAAAATAAAAATGTAAGTTTCTTAACCAAAGCAAAGAATTAGTACCACAAAAATAAATATTCGTTTAGATAAAACATAAATAAAAACAAAATTAAAATATGTCTCTAGAATAAAGTAACTCAAATTAAAATTTCTTGTCAACTAAATAAAATATATTCCAAGAAATGTAACAATAAAAAAGTAAACTTCATACCTAATATAATATCTAAATATTTTGTTCTGAAAATATACGCATATTAAAAAAGTTAAAGGCTAAAAGTTGACGCGTCCGAATCTTCACTTTCTGAAGAGGAATCATAAGCCGGTTGAATTATAATCGGCGCAATGGGGGGGTAGTGTTGGATATTGATTTTCTTTATTAATTACATGCTGAACGCAATTTTTCCATAAATCAGTATTGTCGAGGTCATTTATTACTTCTCTTATATGATCAACTACTACCGCGCTTAACATTGGAGAGTAATTACATTTTCGCAAACGATCTTTTAAAGTTGCCCAAACCATCTCGATAGGATTAAATATGCAATAGTACGGAGGTAAGCGCAAAAATGTATGACCGTGTATATTGGATAAGTTATCAATAACATATTCCTTTTTGAAATTCTGTTCTTTTATTCTTTTCAGTAATTCGCGCTTTATTGGAACTTTTACAGGAATTTCCATATTTTTTTCTCTCATGAATTTTAAAATGTCTTCCTTTCTTGTACTGATGTTTGGTATTTTATTTAATATTCGCGAGTGATAAGAAGCATTATCTAATACAATTACCGATTTAGGCGGAATATTTGGTAAAAGCTGTTCTGAAAACCATTTTTCGAATAGATCGGCTGTCATATCTTCGTGATAGTCTGCAGAAGACTGCGATATTTTTTTGACCGACAACGCATTAGGTACAAACCCGTTTTCACTTCCCGCATGAAGTATGATAACGCGTTTACCTCTAGAACACGGAGTATTTAAAACACAATTATTTGAACCGTCTACCCAACCATACTGAACTACATCATGCGTGTCAAACCACGTCTCATCTAGATACACTATATGCCTATTTAGTTTACGATATTCTCTGATTTATTCCAAATAATCTACCCGAAGTGCTACTATACGTCGTGATTCCATAATTACCATGCGACTGTCAAGTTTTTTGATATTTTAGTTAATTCGTTAACACGTTCTATTATTTCTTTCTCACATTTTTCACGATTTTCGCTTTTTAAACGTTCATATATATTTAAAATAATGCGTTGACTTTGTACGTGTAAATCTTTATTTTGAAACTCTAAATTTATTTCATCTTCCTCGACAATAACAGGCTCAACTATTTCGGGATTTTCGGGCGTTATTATATTATCTTCTGTTTCAAATGGTCACCAGAAAGCCATGGTAAATTAGTAAATAATACAATATCTTAAATACCTTTTATGTAGAAATAAATATTTATCAATATGAACACTAAGTATAAACTGAACCACACTTGATATTATAATAGGTATTTCTGCACTGCACTGGACAAATGTAATAAATAACTAGGTAATCGACTCCACGTTGACTACTGACTGATATAATACTGATATAAACTCAAACACCCACCGACCAACCGGATTGACGAATATCCTGATCCCAGACAATCGTCGCCCATCGTCCTCAAACCATAGCCAATGTCGGCACATCTCACAAGTCTACGTAATTGCGGAGAAACGATTTAATGAGTTTTTTTATAATAGTGGGCCTGTCCGTTTTATTATCTTTAAACACGTGCAGTCGTAGATGGTTAATTCAGGCTGATTACATTGCCAGTCTCGGACTCGCCTGCACAATTTCAACTACCATTCGATTCTCGATGCCATTGCTAAATACATAGGACAAAATATCAAGTTAAGTGCGCACAGTCCTGTGCTTTAACAATGACCAATTTCAATTGACTTCGTATAAACTTTAGTTGTACATGAGTTTTAAGCGCGCATGAGCTGATATGACTGAAAACACTTAAGTTTAAATTATAACCTATGTAGCCGCATCAGTTCAGAATAAAACTCAATTTAAATCTGTGATCATAACATCATTTAGGAATATTAAGAAATAAATGCAAAGAAAATGGCGGTTGATAAACAACACTGAAAGGGAACTACGAACTAACGGAAGATATTTTGAAATTACACATGAAATCTACTTTACCGGTATTAAAATTGTAAAATTTCATTAGTTGTTCACAGCAAAATCCGCAGCAGTTGCCACCCTTGCGGAGGAGGAACTACAACTAACGCGTTTACAAATGAGAACAGTCATTTCCTATTCTTCAACTTGCTATAAATGCGGCGATTGCTGCGGTTGCTGCTGAGGTATAATATATAAATTGAACTTTACACTACCTCGACGAAAAGAAGGTTGCCTAACAGCAAGGTGATGTGCTGTTAGTAATATTTTTGTCTAACAATAACATAATTGCAAGAAAGACGTTTACTCGATATTACGATAGCAAACATATCTGTTTAAAAAATTCCCCATTGTGCCAATGTAGAGCTCAAAAACTGAAATGAGTACACGCCGTTATTTATAAATAAAAGCCTGCAAAAAAAATATTTAAATCACCACACTGGGAAGTTTCTGTCCTTTCTCTGCTTCTCCCTACAACAAACAATAAAATCAAGGACTCAGCAATTATTCCACCAATCTTATATTCAAATTGCTTTATATTTCTTAAAATGTCACAGAGGATTTTATCGTTTTTTACGAAGTCCTTGAATAAAGAAACTTGTACACAGAAACCGCTTGGTATTCATAATATACTAAATCAGATGAAACGACACGGCAAATTAAATTAATGATCTTAAAACTGAACTTTCTTAAGAGCAATCTTATCTAAAATAAGTTTTTAACAAGTATACTACGTGGCGAGAATCTTTATATATTTTATAGAAGCAATTACAAGATTGTCGATTAAAGAGAAATTAACCAATCTCTGTGTATCATCTTATTCTTTTACTTAATATATTTAATGTAACAATGTAACACTTAAATAATAGTTTTACACCTTAAGTTTAGATTTAAGACTTGCACGATTTTATTACACTTTCCTTACTTTCTTAGAGGGAATGAGAAGTCGTATTCAGTCCAGTTTTGGTGTTGTATTTTCTCTGTAGACATAACCAGGAAGTCATATAAGTTTATTGTATATAGTTAAACAAAACATACATTGTATTGTTTCAGTTTCAACAGTTTTTGATATCTCATAAAGCACATGTTATTTTAGGACTTGAGCAGGGAAAATGTTCATTGTTTTTTGTGGAAATACGGATTTATTTTCAGATGGTTATACATATTTACAGTTAAAGCAATTTAGATTTTTGTTTCATGTAACGGCCAGTATCATTTAAATGAGATCCTTTTTTTAGATTTGCCTTCATATTTCTTATAACTTGAATAATTCACAAAAAAAAATTATAAGCGAGTTTTATGTTTGCTATTTCTTTTGGTAAAAAATTTTTTTGTACAGATGAAATCGGATTATTTCTTACACCATAATTAAACCAGTATCGTAGCTTTAGATATGATATAAAAGATTTTTTTCTTCTTCGCTAAAGTATGTATACTTATGTTTCTAATAAGTTCCACATTAAATTTATCTCAGACATAAGATAAAACACAAATTCGTGCCGTTGCTAGGGAACATTTTCAAACGACTTCTCATATTTGCTCCATAGGTAAAATTATATTGATCGTTAAAAATTCAGACTTTTATTTTTAAATAATCATTGACTGTCTAAAAATATATTACTGAGGTGGGTTGAAACATGTGATTTAAAGATAACACTTATGTAGTTTTCCACAAAACACCATTATTGTACTTTACGCGTTATTCGTCAACCAAGTTAGCATCATCTGGAGATGATTACAACTTACCTTATGCTAACAATGTATCCTATTTATACCTAAACCATTGTCACGATTCGGTGAATCGTGACTCACTAACCAATAAAGCGGGCTATTTGGGATTAGCCCTCTGACACTATTCATACTATTAACAGTGTCACTATTCAGACTATCAATAGTATGAAAATGTAATAAATTACGATAATATAATGTATACTGTGTGACCACGAAATTAGGTACACTTTGTTACATTTTTTTTTATAATACAATTTAACTTTTGCATAATATATACAGGTTGATCAGAAACTGCACCCAAGTCTTTTTCTCAAAAAGGTACTTGGTATTTGAATACATAATTTTTTAATTTGTATATGTTTTCTTGGTCTACCATGGATTTAGAAATGAGGCATCTGATCATCCAGACAATCCTACCCGACTTGGATTAAATTTTTTTCGAAGATTACCCTACCATTAAAAATAAATTATTGTAATCATAGCATTCTTGAGTTACATTTAAGTTTCCTATAGAAATTATCCAAAATCGATGGATCAGGAAACAAGTGAAAAATGAGCTCATAATGTTGTGTAAAATGAACTACTGTGTAATATAATACATTTTGCATATTATGTACTTATTTGCTTTGTTCAAAATCATGCGCTATACATAGTTTTAAAAATATTTATAAACATTTTCCGGTATCTTTTTTATAATTCATATATGTAAGTAGTCCTTTTGGAAAATAGGCCCCTTGCACTTGTCACATTTTTAAAATTACTTCATATATTCTAATATAGTCTTATTAAACATCAGCAATTTAAAATCTGTTCTAATAATTTTTACCTGGAAATTGTTTAAACTACTAATTAAACTTCCGGGAATATCAGACGGTATAGATGCATGTCTCATAATGCTGTCTTATTGGTGCGACATAACCCGCTACGATATTTCCCGATGGTGAACGGTACGGTACCTAGTTCATGTATTAATTAAGTATGGATGCTTGTTTTCCAAAATTATTTGATAGTAGTCCCTGGCCTGCGATGTTTATTAAACTTTAACGGCCATTTTTCGGAAATCACTCATTAGTTTTATGTAAAATTTTCTAGTGCTATTTTTTTCACTCTTCCGTTTTTGAGATATTCGCGGTTAAAGT